>CM076579.1:778243534-778364775 GCA_034641835.2 Pinus albicaulis
GCCAATGGAAGGAAACAACGAAGACTTCTTTGGTGGAGGACGTGTAGATCCTAAAGGAGAAGGAAAGGATGAAAATTCTCTCTCTACCTTGGGATTTCCTATCAGTGATCTCCCTAGAGGAACAACTCCTATGAAGAATATTCCATTGTCAACTTTACCTAACTTCCATGGTCTATCCTCTGAAGATTCGGATGAATTTCTTTTTGAATTTGATATATTATGCAGAAGTTATGATTATGTTACTAATGCTCAAAAGTTGAAACTGTTTCCAGCAACATTAAAAGGAAATGCTTTAAGATGGTTCATGAGTCTTGGGAGTCAGGTAATCACAACATGGGAACAGATGAAACAGAATTTCTGCTTAAATATCAAGACTACTGCCTGACGAGAGAAAAGAAGGACGAACTATTCAATATGGCACAAACGCCGAACGAGAATCTGGAGGACTATGTAGAAAGGCTGCAGTACAATATACAGAGATCTGATCATCCGAATATAAGTAAGGAAATTCATAAAACAATATTACTTAGAGGATTAAGGGATGATTTTTTAGACATGTTAAACATGCTTGGCAAGGGAGATATATCTAAAGAATCATATGATGAGATTGTTGAACTTTGTAAAAGGTGTTCAAGGGGAGCTGCAAAGAACAGAGTAAGTAATAGAGATCCCACCTATTCAAGAGTGCAAAAATCAGCCAGTGGGGGAGCAACAAGAGCTGAAATAGGTAATTTACTTGAAGAATTTAAAACTGAGATGTTAAGTTCTTTTTCTTCACAAATTGACACTTTGCAGGTTAAGAAGAAGCAGGCTGAAGCAGAAGCAACTCTGGCTGTCTTTTGCCCGAAGTGCAGAGACAAACATCCACTAAGGGAGTGCCCATTGGACAAAATACCAATCTGCACCCTTTGTGAGAAAGATCATGAAACACAACAATGTTCATCTCTACCAGGAATAAAGGCAGCATTGCAGCCAACGAAAGAAGAAGCTGAAGCAGTTTACTTACTAACTCAAAGAAGACAATGGCAACCAAAAGGACAAGGTATGAATTCTAGTATGCCATTTAATCGTTGGAATAATTATTCTACTTTCAGTCAAACAAATTACCCTCCCTTTAATCAAATTCAATACCCACCCTTTAATCAAATGAATTTCCCACCCATTCAACAATCAAACCCTCCCTTTTTTGATCCTACAATGTGGACTCCTTGGCCCCCACAGCAGCCATCTTCTTTTAACCCTTGGAATTCAAATTGGAGAAGCCAACAACTCCCATATCCAAATCAGTTTCCTCAATTCCAAAAACCACTTCCTCTGCCATCAAATGCTCCGCCAAATAACCAAATGAGACCCCAGCTACCTGTGCAACCAAATCCTAACCCCAATAATAAAGTTGTGCAAGTCATTGATATTCAGAATCAGTCTATATGTCCTACTATGCAATGTAATGATATTCATTTAAGATCCGGGAAAATAGTAGAGCCTATTATTGATGACATAACCTCTTCTGATTCTGATAAAGAGGAAACTGAGAAACATAAGAAAGCACAACCACCCTCTAACAAGGGTATTGAAATAACAGAACCACCATTCCCTGAGCGTTTGATTTTAACTAGAACGCCTGAAACACCTGCTTTTAACCTTCTAGGGGAATTGCAAAACTTGTATGTTAAAATTCCACTTTTACAAGCACTAAGAGATGTACCAATTTATGCCAGAACAATAAGGGATATTTGTGTTAAGAAACCTGGTAAGAAAACTAAAGATCCCCTTACAGTACATGTGATGGGTGATTTATCTGCATTAATGTCCAGAAAAACCCCTCCTGTGAAATATGGTGACCCCGACCATCCTACCGTGACAGTTCAAATTGGTAAAACAATGATTCCTCAAGTTCTGGTAGATTTAGGTGTTGCAATAAACATAATGACTCTTGAAACTTCACATTTGTTACAACTGAATAACACAATCAGAGATACACCTACCATTCTAGAGTTGGTTGACCGTTCTACAATTAAACCTGAAGGAGTTGTTGAAGATCTACTTATCTCAGTTGAATCCTGGAATTACCCAGCTGATTTTGTTGTATTGCAGACTAAAACAAAGCTGGGGGGACATCCTTTAATTCTGGGGAGGCCATGGCTGGCCACAGCTGATGCCTTTATCAGTTGCAGATCTGGTTCAATGAAAATTTCTAATGGTTATGAAACCAAATAGCTTACTCTTTATCCTCATGCTACACCCATAATTAATAATGAAGATTCTATCTGGATGGATTGTGATGATAATGCTATTCAACCCATTATAACTATTGGACAAGCCTTAACTCTTAAAGAAAATACAGAGGATGAAATAATTAATAATTTTATTTGTGAACCTTCCTCTGTAATTGCTGAAACACACAATCAATTGACTGCAATTTTTGAAACAGATACCCAAGAAAAGATTGAATCTAAAGACTTATCTCAAACATTAACCACCATCTCATCTAAAAGCATAACAGTTGAAATTGAACCTGGAAAGACATTAAACATAAATCCTGATCTAACAGTTGCTGAAACAAAACAGTTAATGAAGTTATTACATGAAAATAAGGAAGCATTTGCATGGGATTACATGGATATGAAAGTGATCTCTTCTGAACTATGTACTCACCGAATTTACATTAAAGAGGGATTCCGACCAGTCTGTCAACCCCAAAGACGAATGAACCCTAATTTACGAGAAATTGTTAAAGAAGAACTTCAGAAATTGCTTAATGCAGGATTTATATACCCCATATCTGACAGTGAATGGGTTTCCCCATTGGTAATTGTCCCTACGAAAAACGGGAAATGGAGAGTATGTGTTGATTACAGAGCCTTGAACAAAGCTACTCGAAAGGATCACTTTCCTTTACCTTTCATTGATCAGGTGTTGGATAGTCTGTCAGGGAAGAAATTCTTTTCTTTTCTAGATGGATTCAGTGGGTATAATCAGATTAGAATTGCACCCCAAGACCAGGACAAGACCACTTTCACTAGCCCTTGGGGAACTTTTGCTTATAGAGTTCTTCCATTTGGGCTATGTAATGCACCAACAAATTTTCAGAGGGCTGTTATAGGAATCTTTTCTGATATGCTGAATGACTCTATGGAAATATTTATGGATGATTTTACTCCTTATGGTGTGTCTTTTGAAGATGCATTACAAAATCTTGAGAAGGTACTTAAATGTTGTATACAAGCTCACCTCTCCCTAAGTACTGAAAAATTTCATATGATGATGAGTGAAGGAGTAGTGCTTGGACATTTTATTTCATCTCAAGGTATTTAGGTAGACCCATCTAAAATATTGGTCATTCAGAATCTTCCTGTTCCTAAAACACAAACCGATGTCAGAAGTTTTCTAGGACATGCTGGATATTACAGAAGATTTATTAAAGATTTTTCTAAGATAGCTTCTCCATTATTTGTGTTGCTTATGAAAAATGTTGAATTTAAGTGGACTAATTCTTGTCAGAAATCTTTTGAAGAACTCAAGCATCAGTTATCTACTGCTCCTATTTTGAGGGGACCTGATTGGGCCCTCCCTTTTCATATATCTTCTGATGCTTCAGACACTGCAATTGGAGTTGTCTTGGGACAAGAGGAGAATCATCTTCCTTATGCTATCTACTTTATCAGTAAGAACATGAGCCCTGCTGAGCTTAATTATACAGTTACCGAAAAAGAGTTTCTTGCAGTAATTTATGCCATTAATAAATTTCGACATTATATCACTGGTTATTCTACTTTTGTCCACACTGACCACTCGGCTATTAAGTATTTAATGAAAAAATCTGTCACAAATGCTAGAGTTACCAGATGGCTATTATTACTCAGGAGTTTGATATCACAATGGTAGATCGGCCTGGTAAAGAAAATGTGGTGGCTGATTTACTTTCACGGTTAAAAACTGATAATAATATTTCAGTAGATGATTCTTTTCCTGATGAGTATTTATTTGCAGTTTCTGCTCACTCTCCGTGGTATGCAGATATTGCCAATTATTTGGTTGCAGGAAAATTACCATCACACCTATCATACAGAGAAAAGAGAAGAATTGTTCAACAAAGTGCCAGGTATAGCTGGATAAGTGGGTGTCTTTTCTACACAGGGCTTGATCAGGAAATCCGAAGATGCATTAGGGAAGATGAAGTGTATGACATACCGAAAGCTTGTCATGATGGCCCTTGTGGAGGGCATTTTGCTGATAAAAGAACAACACACAAAATTTTGAGGATGGGTTACTATTGGCCCTCGTTATTTAAGGATGCAAAGAAATATGTGAGGGCTTGTGATAGCTGCCAGAGAATGGGTCAACCCAATCATAGAGATCAAATGCCATTAAACCCCCAGGTAGTTTCTGAACCGTTTGAAAGATGGGCCTTGGATTTCATAGGACCCATTAATCCTCCATCCAATCAAAGAAATTATATATTAGTCTCTACAGATTTCATAGGACCCATTAATCCTCCATCCAATCAAAGAAATTATATATTAGTCTCTACAGACTATATGACTAAATGGGTGGAGGCCAAAGCACTTATTAGAGCCAATGAAGAGGCTATACTAACTTTCTTATTTAAAGAAATATTCACTAGATTTGGAATTCCTAGAGAGCTAGTTACAGATGGAGGACCTCCATTCAATTCTCATGGTTTTAAGTCTACCCTTCAGAAATATCATATTCATCATAGAATGACTACACCATACCACCCCCAGGTCAATGGGTAGGTGGAAAGCACAAATAAAGTATTAGAAGCCATTCTAACTAAAACAGTGAAGGACAACTGGAAGGATTGGTCTCAAATGCTCCCTGAAGCACTATGGGCATACAGAACTACTTGGAGAAACACTACAGGTTTTTCTCCCTATGAATTGGTTTATGGTAAAAATGTTGTTTTTCCTATGGAATTTGAAATTAAAACTCTAAGAACTGCTTTAGCTGTTAATCTTGATTTGACTGATGTGCAGACAGCTAGGTTGCAGCAGCTTCTTGAATTGGATGAAAAGAGATTAGATGTCATTCACCAAACAACCATGATTCAACAACAAAGAATGAAGTGGCATGATAAAATTATCAAACACAAGCAATTCCAAAAAGGTAATTGGGCCTTATTGTATGACTCTCGGTTTGAAAATTTTCAGGGTAAGCTACGTACATGTTGGCTTGGACCATATGAAGTAGATGTTGTTTTTCCTAATGGAACAGTAAGACTTCTAACAATTGATGATTCTAAAACACCTCTATTAGTCAATGGTCATAGGCTTCATTTGTACCAGCGTCCTATTTCTAAAAAGGATTTCAAGACTGCTTGCATGACTGATACACATTATCTTTTTCTAGGGGAGTCTTCTGCTCCTCACAGCATTTAATTTTCTACACTGTATTTCTAGTATTAGATTAGATTTAAAAATAATAATCCCTGTCAAGGGTTGGCATATTACAATTGAATTTTGCAGATTCTGGAAAAGCTCATTAAGGAGGACAAATTCATCACAAGAAGATCTGAAGCTTCAATCACAAAAGCTTGTTCCCTTCATTTCAACCCATTTCCTAGCAATATCCCTTTTATCCAATTTCTACATTTTTCCTTTTTCCATTTTCCCACTTCTACCATTCCTGAAATATCATCCTTCAGCTAGTATTTCCCATTCCTTACTGCTGAAATTATCCCTTATCAAATACTTCCCCCACTTTTCTTAAACCCAAATCATTATATCCCATTTTCTTGATTTTTCCCTTTGCTGAAACACCAGTTTCAGCAACATGTCATTCATTTTTCCGTTGCTGAAACACCAGTTTCAGCAACCTGTCATTTATCTTTTCATCATTAAAAAACCATTTCTTTCCTCTGCTATACAAGATTTTCAGTTCTCCACTTTTACTCTTCAGATCCCTTGGGTGAATATTATTCAGTATTGAGTAGATCCTGATATGCTCCTGTTCTACATTTCAGAGAAATCTACATATTCTTCCATTAATATCAAGCCGTTATGAAGCACTCTATACTTCGAATTTTAAAGACAAAGGTAAAAATATAAGGTATGTGGTTTTTTATGTAATGCAGTTAAATAATATTTTAAAGAGAGGATCTTGCTCATAATGATGACAATCTCCGCACACTTAAACATCATTGCACCATACGTAAGGGGGGGAATTTCGAAAACTGAATCATCATTCCAAACCATCCAATCCTCCGTCACTTTTCATATCCATTATTTCCGCTGTCATTGAGACTCCATATCCTTTGTTGCAACAATTAGCTTGACCAAAGCCTGTGTTTCTGTTCTCTACGCCTCTACATGTGACTCAAGCTAGTAGCTATGGGAGGGTCGGCTATCAGACACGAGCCTGGTTCGATAACTCTTCTCGAATTGTTCCCGGAGGCCTATCAAATTTTTCAACAAGCAGGATGGACAACATACTTCGAAAGGTTAGGAGAATTTGATCAGTAGCAAGTTTTAGAGTTCGCACAAAATCTTCAGGGGAATTATTCAGTGGTTCAAGGGGTCTAAATTTCAGTCATAGAGGAAGATATAGCACAAGTTTCAGGTTTTCTGGTTATAGGTGCTCGCTGGTTCAGTAGGAAACAAGTTATTTTAAATGCACAACAAGATTTTCTTCTTTCGGAAGAACCGATTGAACTTAAAGGCCGCGGTATAAGTCTGAATTCATTACCTCGACCATGGCCAACAGTATCTGAATTCATCAAGCATTATTTGACATGCGAAGGGCGTTACCAGGTAGTCTATCAACACGACTTCGTTTTAATGAATCATTTGAGGCATGGTCGATTAGTCAATATTCCCTATTATCTGCTTGGTTGTATAAAAAACATATCATATTATTGTAGACGGGTCAAATTCCCATTGTTATCCCTTACCCATCATCATTTATGTCAATTATTAATTCAGAGGGGTTTTTCTCAGCAAAATCCCCCTCTGAATAATCCACTCCTCATTCCCCAGCAAGCCGAAATTCCCCAGCAAGCCGAAATTCCCCAACAAGTCGGAAGTTCCCAAGAAACTCCTGAGAGTTCTTATGAAAGGCAACTGGACGATATCCCAGACCCCCCAGTAATTCCATCCTCAGAACCAGTTGACCTACCCCCAAGTTCGTCCCACTTAGTAGAGTCACCCTTTCCCACTATTCCTATCCCTAGCAATGACTCTCCAACACCCCCATCTCCACCTACTCATAAAAGAAAGAGACGAACCCCAACAGTCTCTGTCTCAAAATGACAAAGAAGGGCCACATCCCAAGTTTTCACTTCTTCCGAAAGCCCTTCCCCTAGAAAAGAATCTTCTCCTACAAAGAAAAGGAAAGACACTGACTTCTTTACTTTCCTACCAAAAAGGAAAATGAAAATGACTGTTGAAACTGGAGTTACTCCCATTTCCCCTGACCCCACCACTATCCTGTTAAAACTTCAATCCTCACAACCATTCCAAATTCCCCAACCCGTCTCGTCCTGTGGTGTTGTCACAAAAGAACCAGTGACCCGGGATAACATGACATCATTTATTGCTCAAACAGTGACTGCCACACAAGAACCAGTCACTTACCCAGAAGCTGAAACACAAGAACCAGCCTCTGTGGTACAAGAATCATACACCAAAAATGATAATACAGGGAAACCAGCTGTAGCTGCTCCATAAGAACCAGCTACAGCTGTGGATCAGCAGGCAACCCCAGCAGAATCAACCAGCACACAGGGTTCACACACTATGGCATCTTTGTTGGAGGAAAATGAGTTTTTGAAATCAGAACTAGAGGCCTATAAGAAAGAATTAATCATGGCACGAGAAGCCTTTGATAGGGAATTGAATCTCTACATGCTGGCACACACAGCATCAGCACAAAAGAAGGATCCATGCAGAGAATACATGTGCCATGAGTGTGGTAACATTTACCAACAGGCAGGATACAAAGTAGTCAAAATTCAGGTATCTGAGGCATCTACATCAGCTGTAATTAAAGAAGAATGCCCTACTGCTCCACAAGAACCAGTAGGGCCCTCAAAAAGTCTAGAAAAAGAAACTAAACCACAAATATCCCGCCCTGTACTAGTCATCTCAACCACTCAGACAATGCCCCAACCCAGTACTTATAATGCCAGGACACAGACCCTGCCATGGAAACAATTAGAACTTATGAATAACTGGAAGAAACAATATGCTGTGGATCAAGACAAAATATTGCAACAGCATAAGTTGGCGTGGCAGAATCACATGTATGCCAACTGGGATATTTGGGAACAGAAATTTCAATAGATCAAGGATTCCAAGAAAGAAGTCAAGGAATCAAAGGAAAAGTTGGTTTTGATGTTTTCATTAGTGCAAAAATTGATGGCTACCCGAAAACCCTCCTTGAATTATTCTCTCTTCCTCTCTGAACATCTGGTTTATTTTCAATTGAAGGCAATAAAGGATGGCAGACCTCATGAATTGCTTACTGCGGAACAATTTGTTAAAACTTTTTCTGAGGCCCCTGAAAGTGACCAACATTTGTTGTGTGAACTTTATCTCCATAACGAGGCCATGCCTGAGAATAGAAAAGTCAATCTCACTCCAATTGTAGGTGATGTACAAATTAGGGCATTCGTTTCATTCCTGGCCAATCAGATCACCTGGAAAACTGCGTTTATTGCAAGTAGGCATAATGAGGATAATAGGCTCCCTTGGATTAGACCGGAACCTTCAAATCTGGCCATGTTTGTAGCACAATATCACCGATTCTTGCAGAAGCCAGGAATGCACAGGTACATACAACAACTGCAGGCTTCAACACTTTTAAAGTGTCTACAGCTAATCAGAGTAAAGGAGACTGCTGCATTGAATGCCAACACTATGTTTTGGCAACATTCATGCAAGGAAAGACAAGAGTATCACCCTTTCAGCCCTGATAATCTTCAAGCTGCACTCTCCAGGGTACCTAACTACATCAGATGCATTCGGCATTGTGGAGCAAACTGGATTGGTTACCATTTTCATTTTCCAATTCTATGGATGCCTACAGAAAAATACCAGTGTCACTACCAATTGGCTGACAGGGATGAGGCTGTAGCATGGCAGCAATTGTAGAACAATCGAGGATTCCGAGCTCCGACAGAAGCCACTTTCTCCAGCTACTACTTGAGCAACTTGCATGCACAGAGTCAGTACTCAGACTCTGACTAAGACTAGGAGTTGCCTAAGGACATGCAACCCTTTCAGCTGGGGGGGATGTTAGGACCTCACTATGTACCACTTTTTACTATATATTTTGACACCACCTTACCTTTATAACCATGTTTAAAAAGGATTGCATCATCATTTTCATTCACTTTATCCAAAGGTATATAAAATCCTCTTCTTTACTATATATTTAATCTGTTTACATATAATTCCATATTACTCTTATATTTCATCATTAATCGAAGGTAGATTGTTGCTAACATAAGTCTAAAAGATCATAGATAATTTATGTGTTGTGCTGGAACAATCGGCCGTTGCTGAAACAGTCAACTCCGTTGCTGAAACAGTCGACTTCGTTGCTGAAACAGTCGACTCCGTTGCTGAAACAGTCAGCAGGCACGCAAATTCTGTCGCTACTCGTAATTTTCAATTCTGGAAGAGTATTTTTTGGAACAATGGCAACAACATGAAGACAAGCAAGGAAGTGGTTACACGGATTATGCTGAAGATAGTACTATTTTTGTATCTGTTGTAACAATATATTTTTATGGAAGAATAGAATAGCCCTGTTTTAAGAAAGAAGAACAGATTTGGGATAAACATAGATTTTCTGTAATGTAATTGTAAGAGATGTCTCCTCTTTAAAAAGAGGAGACATCATCATTAGAAAAAAGTTCGAAAACTACCGGAGAACATTGTGTTTGAGAGGACAGGAGCTAGACTCCATTTGTAATGTATCATTTCTTTTGACAGATGAATAAAATTTCCTTTTGAGCACTTCAATTTGATTCTTTCCCTGGGGAATCTTGTGAGAAGGAAAGGGCCCGCCTTCCTCACAAGATTCACCCGACTGTTCCTGTAGTTTGTTATATTTCTTTATGATATTCGCACTTTACTTTAATTCTGTTTGCTGAAACACCAGTTACACAGTTCTGTAGTTTATTGAGCATTCTGTTTCTTTTAACTCTGCATGTGTTTAGTACATTCATTCTTAAGAAGTTAAGAGATCTATTTCTGTTATTTGTTTGAATGTATGATTGATGCTGGGAAGCAGGTGCTGAAGATTCCTATACAAAGGAATAAGGTCCTGTTCCCATTGATTTCCTTTCTTTTCCCTGCAGTGTGATTAGAAACAGGAGACAGGTGCTAAAGGTTTCTATTCATTGGAATAGGGTCCTGTTCTCTTGAGTTTATTTTCTCTACAGAGTGATTAGTGTCAGGCAGCAGGTGCTGAAGTTCCTAATTAAAGGAATAGGGTCATGTTCCCTGTTATGGTTGATTGGTTTCCTTTCCTGCAGAATAATTTCCCTTTATTTGGATTCTTAAAAACTGCAATAGAGGAATTGCTTCCACTATAACATAAGTAAACTTCAACTTTGATTAAACAGGGTGTGAATAATTAGATTTGTATGATTAATAATTGTGTGAATTTTTACTACAACATTATTTTTTTCTTTTGGAATTGAGCATATCCAGTGCGTGATTGTCTTTGGAATAAACATACCTTCTCGGGTTGACAATTTATGTGGAGCTTGAATTGTTAAAACAATTAAAGTGACCAACAGTAGTCACCATATCCTGCTTTCTTCACTCTCTTTGACACACTTTGGAATGCCATAGAGACGTCTTTCCCTTCTTGTGATAGCCCAGTTAACTTGTGAATGTCTTCCACATGAATTGGTATTTCCCTTCCAAGCCATAGTGACCCATTATGGATCCTGCTCAGTAGGAACTTTATGCATTGCATCGCAGCCCCTGTAGTACCGAATACTGGAAGATTTCTGAGGTTCAGTATGGTGGATTGTTGGACACCTTTGAACTCTTGAAGTACTCTCGCTACTTCTTGTCCTACTTCTATGGCATAATTTTCCATGTAGACTTGTTTCCTCATCGCTGGGAATTGAAAATAATCTGTCAGGTCGATATTGATCAGTGACACACTATCATATTTTCCCACTAGTGACTCCATCCTCTGGATTCTTTCATCAATCTCCTACTCTACGACTGCTGGTGCTACCTTGGTCATTTTAGCTCTCCTCTAGTACACTTGCAGAGCTACTCCTCTTTCCTTATAAATTCCTACCTCTGGACGCCCCCTCTGAGCTTCTTCTGATGATGTTTCTCTTGCTACCACTGTTGTTTCTGGTTCTAACTCGGATTTCTTCGGCATTCTCGTGCTTTATTTCATGCAAGTTATGTAAGTAACCATCACGCATGAGGCAGATAAGACCCCATAACTAATTAATTTTCCATGCCTTCCCAAGCGGTTATAATCGTGTGATTAATTACAGGGATGAGCTGGGTTCTAAAAAATCTGACTGTGGCTTCAGGAGTTGGGAGCACATGATGAGTAATGATTATTGCCTATTATGGAAAATTTATTGCGGTATGGATGATGCTAATTATGGAAATTACTTCTCAAATCTCAATAATCCTATGGACTAACACAGGTACTATGAGTCATGATGATTGAATGATATTCGACATGGTTATTCTCTAACATGGATGACACGCTGGACACTACCCTCTCCCTGACCTGTAATATTCTTACATTAGCAAGCAGCTAATGGGAATATTAATTTTTTATTTTTGCACTTAGTATATGAATAAATGGGGGAGGAGACCCATACTTAACTTAAATCATATTAAAAACCCTCTTGGTATGAAAAGGGATCATTGTAGTAGCTGGATTTCACACCCTCATGGGTGAAAAGGGACTTTTTGCTTGTGGACAAAGTCAAGTTTGACCAAGTCAACAACATGCATGAAGAAGAATGGAACACCAATGTAAATAGCTCAATGTGAACAAGGATCAAAATAAACAAACATATGAGAGATAGCTTGAAGACACTTGAGTGTGAAAGGGGATGAAGCAAGTTGAAGAGGTCAACCTTGACCAAAATCAAACAACATGATTTTGGAGGAGTGGCCTTCATGGAGACACAACGCAGTTTTGGAGGGAGATTGATCATATGCATGTGGAAACCATAATGGGTGGGACCCTAGGTGAGGAGCCTCACATAGTTTATAAGGAAGGGTATGGCAGCCATTTGAGGTTAGCTTGATGATTATTGATTTCGGTCTGCATGACTATTTGGCATCCTTTTGCTATTTAGCAGAGTTGCAGTGTTGTTTAGCACAAGCCATTCCTGTTCAGGAATTCCTTCTCTACTGAAGAGAGGCCTCTTTAGGGAGCTTGCACTTCATTTTTCCACATTCAGGCTTGAGGCCAAGCATCCTCCTTTAGCTACAGCGTAGTTTCTATGAGATCTAGGTTGTGTTGTAGGGTGTTGCAATGGAAGCACCACAACACCACTTCTAGAGCTTGTATTTCAGAGGAGGAAGAATTTCTTTCTCTGGGAGATTAGTGAGGGAGTCTATAAGCTTCATTTCAGATCTTGGCATGTGGCCATTGTACTTTTCTTCTCCTACAGTGTAGTCCCTTGCAGGAACTACGTAATTTTACTCAGTTTTTTTGTAGCAGAGTTAAGACCCTTGTTTGTGAGCTTCTTCCCTGGAGATAGGGCCAACCCTTCTCCTGGAAGGCTTGTATAGATCATCTCTTTATGTTCTTGTATATTTCAGCTATATTTATTCAGAGTTGTAGTATTACTACATTTTCCAGATCTATATATGTAGATCTAACATTTTTATACTTGTATTTTCATGGAGCCCTTGCCGGGTTATTATCATTTTGTATAAAAAGGAATAAATCTCCACTTTTCTCAACCATTGGATGATTGTACACTCTAGATATTCTATTTCTCAATATTTTCTGCATAAAACCTCATTAAACTATTTCTTTTGTATGCTTCAATCTTTTTTGTTAGAAAAAGTCATGGGGTTTGGGCTTATTTGAGCTGTATTGGTTTGGGGAGACCTATTTAACTTGGCTAGAAGCATTTGTTTTTTCTCCAATTCTATATGTGAGATTTATACTACATATTCTAAGGGATATAATTCCCATTTCTCACAATTATAGCATTATTTTCTGAAGACATCCTTTTTATGGCCCTATTTGCTGCATTTCCTCAACCTTTGGGATCATAAAGGGTGTAATAAGTTGTTGTTGTAACACTAATTGATGGCTATGTGTTTCTTAACACATTTCATAATTTAATATATTTCTGATACTCCAACATTTTTTTTACATATTGTGGCAGTCCCATTATTGGGCATTTTCCAGCCATACTAAGTGTGAGAGGCCTGTTTACCTCACCTAGTTTGATTGGTTTCTAATTTCCTCTTGGATTTTGGTCTTATATTATCATATATAAGGGATCCAAGGGTTGATATTTTTTCTCTAGCACAAATTCCTAAAAAATGCGTTTTCCAGGCATGTCTTGCTAGCAGTCCCAATTTGGGGATATTACAGTGGTATCAAAGAATGATCCTTGGCTCAGCCTGTGAGTTCCAGCTATCAAAGGGAGCAAGATCATAGTGATGGAGAGGATTATTTTACTCTCATCACTTTTAAGATCCAGAAATAACCTCTCCAAGGAGGTTAAGCTGATGAAGGAGAAGAGATTCCAAGAAACTCCTACTGGGTTTCAAGAAGAGGAAGGACCATGCACTTCCTACTCTCATAAAGAAGAAGACCAAAAGCATGGGAGACACTTGGAACATCAGATTCTACGTGAATAACTTGTTGAGTAAAATACTCAACCTAGATCCTTCAAGGGGACTCTAGCCTTCCCACAGTTCATTCAACTGGAGGAAGAAAGGAAACCTTGCAGCAAAAGAAGAATGAAGGGCAATAGGTTTCTATTGTCTACTTTTGATGGATCATCTTCAGCGAGGGCTTGGACAAGAAGACTTGCAGCATTGTTCCTACTACATCAAGTGGTAGAAAGAGAAGCAGTAGAGATTGCAGTGCTACACATGAAGTGCAAAGAAATCACTTGGTGGTTCAGTCACCTAAGTCATGCAAAGGTATCTACATTGGTAGATTTCACTCAACAGGTGATCAAGAGATTACATGAAGAACAATCAGAGAGGGAGGAGCCCTCATCACCTCTTGAAGAGACTTATATTAGTGCTGTCACAACCTTGGAGGAGCAACCTTCAACATTAGTAGTTGAGGGAGGCAACACAATGGAAGAAGGAACTCTTGCAACCATGCAAGGTGTTCTCAAGTCCCATCAAGGTATGATTGAATTTCCACATTTTGATATTGTAGAAAATATTTTAAGAGAATGTGAGAACCTGTTGTTATATGACCCAGGATCATCACTTACTACAAATCTAGAGCAGCAAGGTTGCATTGTGATGTCCAAGAGCAACATTGAAGAAAGAGGTACCCATTCCTCATGGGAACATTCAGATGCCAACTTCATTCAGGAAGCCATGGAGGAAGAGATGTCAAAGGGTAGACATCTTGAGATGAGAAAATTTTTCTCCTATCTAGATGACACTCTCTCAATGAGCATGCCATAGCTCAAAGAGATACTTCTACTTGGAGAAAATCCAAGGCCTAGTTGGTTTTGTAAGTCCATGCATGAGGAGGAGGTCTCATCAAGAGATCCCATTGGAGGTGCACTTCAACATTTCGTGAAGTGCAAAGTCCTTCAAAGATTTGAGGAGGTTGGTGTCCTACCATGGCAGGATACCAAGTATGTGCAGAATGAGGTCCATCACCCAAATTGGGATTAATGGATGGAAATATGGAGCAAGAGGTTTTCAAACCCCTTGCAGATCTATGATATAGGCCAGGAAGAAGCATGACTTCACTGGTTTCTTTTGGGTGAGCATGGTCACTACCCAAAAAATTATATTCCCTTATCACATGCCTTAAGTCTCAATGATAGGATGCATAAGAAGAAGGCATGGTTGTTGTGGCTGTTAAGAAGAGAGTCTGGACATCATATGTCAAATCCTATGTTCATATATTGACCCTTGTTTGAGATGTGTCTCATGTACTCACATGTATTTATGTTTGAGATGTATCTCATGTATGTACCTTGGGTTGGGAGGGAGGATAACTCCCACATGATGTATAAGGGAGCTGGTTTGTACTATGTTGGTGAGACATCTCACATGTCCATCATTGTATTATTGCTCCATGATTTTCATTTTGATAATGTAAGAAGGCAGCAAGAGTCCTTGTTTCTGTGGTTACTATTGGGAGAGTATGGGCTAAAATTTCTCCATACCCAACATGATATTTCAGGAGGAATGTATGGCACATTCAAGGTGCAAAGAGGCTAACCTTCAATATTGGAGGACAAGGAGAGGTTTCCACATATGAGGAAGAGCTTCTCACATAGCAACATATTAGTGGATGGCTTTTGCATGTGGAATGTCAAAGAAAGAAGTCATGGACTAACAAGAGCCTTAACACTAAGGCCAACAGTGTTGTCACTAAAGAGTATGTTCCTATTGGTGGATTGTTCCAAGGGGAGTATGCATCCTTCCTTTCTGTATATTTTTATGAGGAGATTCTCATGGGAGGGCTCATCCATGGACCTCACTTTTAGTTTACTCTATATGCATGGTAGGAAATATATTTATGTACTTATTAATTGTCTCATTGAGTATGTACACTTCCTCACCATGTATGTACAGTGCATTGCTCCACAAGAGGGAAATATTATTTATGGGCTTCATGGTCATGATAGAACCAAATTTTATGATGGAGATAACCCTGCTCTATATGCCTTGAAAAAGTGTGTGGTCATTCTCATTGTACTCAGGTGTTATTTAATGTTATTTACCACTTCATGGTAGATATGAAAGCGTGTGCAACTGTCATCTTGTTGAAGAACCACTTGCCACATGATGTTATCAAGAAGAATTTGGGAAAATTGTGCTGTATCCACTTGATAAACCATTGGTATCATGTAACCTTCAGAAATTTTCTGATTTGGATGCCAAATGGTGATGACGAGCCATTCATTTTGAATGGGATGAATTGGGCCAGCATGATTCATGACATAGGATAAGGGATCTTTGGAGATCTAATCTTCTTCTTGCAGCTTGAGGGAAACCTTATTTCAGCCCAAGGACAACATATTCTCTACACTTTTCATAAGTGGAGAGGAAGAGAGCATGGGGTAGGCCATCTTGTCTACCAAGTTCAGTTATTTAGCCCACCTACATTGCAGAAGCCAAAGGTGGAGGAGATCTTTTATGAGTTACCATGTTGGAGGGTGACTCATCTTATATGGATGATAGCTTTGGGGTGGAGGTTTTACATGGGAATGATAGTTCCCAAAAAAATTTCAGACTCCATGCCTTGGAGGAAGCTTTTTAGTTCTATCCTTGTAGTTTCTTGAGGACAAGCAACATTTGGGAGGGGAGGACTGTAATATTCCTACATTAGCAAGCAGCTAATGGGAATATTAATTTTTTATTTTTGCACTTAGTAGATGAATAAATGTGGGAGGAGACCCATACTTAACTTAAATTAGTTTAATAACCCTCTTGGTATGAAAGGGGATCATTGTAGTAGCTTGATTTCACACCCTCATGTGTGAACAGGGAATTTTTGCTTGTGGACAAAGTCAAGTTTGAGCAAGTCAACAACATGCATGAAGAAGAACGGATCACCAATGAAAATAGCTCAATGTGAACAAGGAAAAGCCTAAACAAACATATGAGAGCTAGCTTGAAGACACTTGAGCATGAAAGGGGATGAATCATGTTGAAGAGGTCAACCTTGACCAAATCAAACAATGTGATTTTGGAGGAGAGGCCTTCATGAATACACAACGCAGTTTTGGAGGGAGATTGATCATGTGCATGTGGAAACTCTAATAGGTGGGACCCAAGGTGAGGAGCCTCATATAACTTATAAGGAAGGGGATGGCAGCCATTTGAGGTTAGCTTGATGATTTTTTATTTTGGTCTGCATGACTATTTGGCATCCTCTTGTTGTTTAGCAGAGTTGTAGTGATGTTTAGCACAAGGAATTCCTGTTCAGGAATTCCTTTTCTACTCAAGAGAGGGCTATTGAGGGAGCTTTCACTTCAGTTTTCCACATTCAGGCTTGAGGCCAAGCATCCTCCTTCAGCTACAACATAGTTTCTGTTGAGATATGGGTTGTGTTGCAGGGTGTTGCAGTGGAAGCACCACAACACCACTTCCAGAGCTTGTATTTCAGAGGAGGAAGCCTTTCTTTCTCTGGGAGATCATTGAGGGAGTCTGTAAGCTTCATTTCAGATCTTGGAATGTGGAAATTTTAATTTTCTTCTCCTACAGCGCGGTCCCTTGCAGGAACTTCATTATTTTACTCAGTGTTATTGTAGCAGGGTTAAGACCCTTGTTTGTGCGCTTGTTCCTTGGAGATAGGGCCAACCCTTCTCCCGAAAGAATTATATAGAGAATATCCTTCTATTATTGTATATTTCAGCTATATTTATTTATAGCTACAGTATAACTGCGTTTTCCAGATCTAGATCTGCAGATCTGACATTTTATACTTATATTCTCATGGAGCCCTTGCTAAGTTATTCTCATTTTGTATAAAAAGAAAGAAATCTCCACTTTTCTCAGCCATTGGATGATTGTACACTCTAGATCTTCTATTTCTCAATATTTTCTACATAAAACCTCATTAAAATAATGTTTTTGTGTGCTTTAGTCTTTTCTGTTAGAAAAATTCATGGGGTTTGGACTTATTTGAGCTGTATTGGTTTGGGGAGACATGTTTAACTTGGCTAGAAGCATTTGTTTTTGCTCCAATTTTTGATGTGAGATTTTTACTGCATATTATAAGGGATATAAGTCCCATTTCTCACATTTATAGCAGTATTTTCTGAAGACAACGTTTTTATGGTCCTATTTGTTGCATTTCCTCAACCTTTGGGATCATAAAGGGTGTAATAAGTTGTTGTTGTAACACTAATTGATGGCTATATGTTTATTAACACATTTCATAATTTAATAGCTTGTTTCTGCTCCATCATTTTGTTTACATATCGTTGTAGTCCCATTATTGGGCATTTTCCAGCCATACTAAGTGTGAGAGGCATATTTGCCTAACCTAGTGTGATTTGTTTTTTATTTCATCTTGGATTTGGGTCTTAGATTATAAAATATAAGGGATCCAAGGGCTGATCTTATTTTTTGTAGCACACATTCGTAAAAAATGCACTTTCCAGGCATGTCTTGCTAACATTCCCAATTTGGGGATATTACATGACCACAATCGATTATGTTGTACTCTCCGCAATCGCAACTCTGAATTTTTGCTTGGCTTTAAAATTTATTTATTGGGATTTCTATCTAAGCTCTTCTCGGGTGCGAGAGATTTATTGACTCTATCTAATCTAATCTACCCTATTGACTCCTCTCGGTTGCGAGAGTTATTGAAAGTGGAAATTTAGAACTTATTCGTGATAAAGCTTCAGCTGTGCGCCATTCACCCATCTTCGTAGTAACTCTCCATCCATTTGTGCTAACCGAACTACTCTTGAGTCTCTAATTTCTATTACATGGTACCATCCTAGCCAATGCATTCTCAGTTTGCCCGGGAACTTCTGGAACTTACTGTCATAAAGTAAAACTTTTCCGCCAACCAAGAATGTTTTGTGCTTGATATGGCGGTCATGCAAAGCTTTTTATCTCTCCTTCTGAACAATTTGGTGGAATTCTGCTAGAAACCTGTCTTCTTCGAGCACTTGTAGTTCCTGTAATCGCACTTTCAGCGAGTATTCCTCTGATAATTGGAGTGATGTTGCGATTAGGATGCTCGATATGAAAAACTCAGTCGGTACTATTGCTTCCCTCTCATACACTAGATGAAACAAGGTTTGGTTGATTAGTCTCTTGACAGTTGTTCTATACGCCCACACTGTTGCTGGTATACGTTCATCCCAGTCATCTCGTTCGGCTTTGCAAATATTCATTAAAGCCTTTTCCAGAATCTTATTGAATGCTTCTACTGTACCATTAGCTTGAGGATGGTAAGGACTAATTTTATGATGTTGTACCATGATGTTTTCCAGCAGGGA
Source organism: Pinus albicaulis (assembly GCA_034641835.2). Classification (NCBI taxonomy): domain Eukaryota; kingdom Viridiplantae; phylum Streptophyta; class Pinopsida; order Pinales; family Pinaceae; genus Pinus; species Pinus albicaulis. The sequence continues at coordinate 778,262,691 of CM076579.1, forward strand.
TTTAATGGTAGCATTGATGAAATGCATACCTTGATCACTTGTCAGGCTTTTCAGGAAACCAAACATGTTGATGATATTTTCAAATATGAATGAAGCCGTTGTTTCGGCTGTGAAATCCTTCACTGGAATTTCCTCTGCCCACCTTGTTAAATATTCTATTTCCTTTATGATATACCTGGCCTGTGAGTGTCCTGCGACAGGTGCAATCGGGCCGATAAAATCAACTGCCCATTTCTCAAATGGTTGCAGTGCTTTTACTGGGTGATGTACGAGCTCATCTATGTGTGATGGACGTCTTGTCATTTGAAATACATCGCATTTTTTTACAAATTTCTTACTGTCCATGTGCACTGTCGACCACCATAAACCCGCCTGCAGTATTTTCCTCGCCATCGGTTTTGCTCCTACATGCCCTCTCGCAACTCCACAGTGGAATTCCCACAATACGCCTTCCCTCTCAAGATCTAGGATGCATATTCCTAATATTTGGTATAGCCCCATCTTATACAGGTGTACTTCTAACAGCTGATACTATGTTGCTCGGACTACTATGTGTCTTCTCTGGACTATTTTATATTATTTTGGGCATTGTTCTGTTGTCAAGTAGGTTTCTATCTGGTCTAAGTATTCTGGGATAGCTTCTACTCTAAAAAGATCAGCATCTGGTAGCTCATCGTCTAGAGACCCTCCATTTTCTCTATTTTCCAGCCTTGACAGGTGGTCAAGCCCCACATTCAGTCTCTCGGGTTTCACTATCACCTCAAAAGTGAATTCTTGAAAGATTAAGAGCCATCTACAGATTCTCCCTTCTAAGACTGGTTTTTTTACTAGGTACTTTAAAGCTTAATGGTTTGTGAAATACTTAAACATACCTCCTAGAAAGTAGTGGTGGAAATTTTGAAGGGAATACGCCATTGCTAATGCTTCCCGCTCTGTCGTATTGTAGTTATGTTCTGCTGTCGCTAACTTACGACTTGAAAAATAAACTGGGTGATCAACTGAAGTGTCCCCTGGTTGAGCTAGAACTACTCCAAGTGAAATTCTCAAAGCATCAATGTGGACATGAAATTTCTTGTCCTAATCAGGATGACCCAATATTGGTGCACTTGCCAATTTTTCCTTCAAAGTATTCAGGGCTGTCGTGCAAACCTCTTTCCAACTGAACTACTACGAATTCCACAACAACTTCTCCAATGGGGCTGTTATCTTCGCGTAGTTGTGGATGAATCACCTATAGTAGACTGTGTGGCCTAGCAGCAACCTTAATTGCTTCACAGTTTCTAGTGCCTCCATGTTAATTATAACTGTTGTCTTTTTTGGATCAACACAAACTCCTTGGTTGCATACAACGTGTCCTAGCAGTGTTCCAAAAGGCACTGCAAAGATGCACTTCTTGAGGTTCAACAAAATCTAGAGTTTCCTACACCTGTCAAACATTATCCTCAATAACATTGCATGGTATTTTAACAGGCTATAGAGATTCCAGTCATTCATATAGACTTCCAGGAATTTGTGGATGTATTCGTGGAATGATACTATCACAATGCGGGAGAATACTATTGGTGTATTCTTCAATCCAAATGGAATTACATGATATGCAAAGCAACCCCATTTGGTGGTGAAAGTTGTATTTTTCTTATCTTCTTCGGCTATCCTTACCTGATGGTATCCTGAAAATCCATCCGTAAAGGAATAAGCCTCATTCTCGGCAACATTGTCGAGGACTTCGTCGGTAAACGGAGTAGGGAATGGGCCATGTGTATAGGCATTTTTAAAGATCCTATAGTCAACACAAACTCATATTTTAGACTTATCCTTTTTGCTTTGTATGACTATTGGACTTACCCATTCTGCTTCTTCCACTAGGAATATCAACCCTGCCTTTAGCATTTTTTCAATCCCTGCCTTAACTTTTTCTTTCACTCTTGGATTCAGCCGATAGGGTCTGTGCTTGATTGGTCTTGCATCGGGATTCAAAATTATACACAGCTCCCCTATGTCTCCTTTATTCCTTTCAACTCCGCTACTAATGACGGAAATAAGTCCTCGTATTATTGTAGCAGATTGAATATCTCCTTAGTTGTCTTGGCATCCTAATAATCACTGATTGATGCAAGTTTGGGCTTTTCTTTGGTCCCAATGTTCATTTTCTTGGTTTTTAGTGGTAGTAGATAAATTATTTATGTTTTCAGGTCTTCCTTAATATCCCTCTTCCCCTCCTTTTCCTCAAAATACAGATGTCTAAGACCTTCTAGATCATCATAATCCATTTCACTATTTATCCTCTTACATGCTACTAACTTTCTGATGCTTTGGTTTGGGAGCACATCCTCCTCTTGAATATCTGAGAATAACAGTACCTTTTTAATAGCCTACAATGCTTGGGTGACTGGTTCTATTTTTTCCTTCAAATAAGAAGCAGTGTGTATATTTCTCCGTAACTTCTTGCCAAGTATTGGTTCGTCTTTTCCTCTCTTCAGTTAAGTACCAAGCTCGTGGAATCAGATCCAGTGAATGTATGAACTTGTGTACCCACAGCTCTTCCGGGTATTCTGCATTTTTCCATTGATCCTCACACTCTTTCAAATGTTTTCTGATCTCTGTGTCCCCTTGGTATTTTTTAGTGAAATTTGGTTCTTCTTCTTCCTTGAACTTGGCTTTCAATGCTGCTGCAACTTTTTCCCATCATGATAGTGAGTTGCAGTGGTTACTCCACCACCTTGCTAATGTGGATTGTAAGGCCATTTCCATGAGTGGGACCCTATGGTCCGCTGTTACTTTATCTTCTATTCTGACAATAAAAGTAATTATAACGTTCATATTTGACAAAGCTAGATAATCTCTTACCTTAGTCCCGATCTAATTGATTCTTCCAATGTTAGTGCATATTCTTGTATTAGTCTCATATCCTCATTGCTGCCAATCATCCCAGGCTATCTCTGAGCCTAAGTCTGAGCTTTGAATGCTTCTCCAACTCATAGATCCCCCTACTATCAATTTGATATAATATTCCCTTTTCATGTAGTCATTTGATATAGATGATCAAGAAGCTGAGCATCTTCTTTGTTGTTAACAGACTCTATGTATGAGGGACCTTGATACAGGTCGAGTGGTTGGCTGACCCTGACCTCCCCATCATTGAAGATCATCAGTTCCTTCTTTAAATCTATTACTTTGTAGTTTTCAAAAGCCCAATCGATCCCCATTAATGCTAGATAGGGATATTTATCCCCCTTAATGTCTATCACATCGAAGTCCGTGTATGTATTTACTCCCGCAACATCGACTTCGACCTCCTCTAGTCTTCCTATGGGCACAACGCAGTACTGGTTTGCCATACGGAGTTGAATTGGTGAATATGTTAGCCTTGGTTTTCCCAATGCTTCCCATGTCTTCCTTGGAAATATATTTACATATGATCCGAGATCAAGCATTGTGTCCTTAATTTGGAATCCCGCAACTTGAATATTCACCCAGAAATATTTTCCTATCCTTCTCTTATTTCTTTTTACTCTTCGTGTGTATTTCTAAGTTGTACTGCTTGACTCCCCTTGTCCTATGTCCTCCTGCACCACCCTTTCCACGTCTTGCTTTAAATGTTCCAACATTGGCGTGTTGTTAACAATTTCTAAAAATAGATAGAACCATTCTTCAATTGTAGTACTTTTACTAACTTGGTTCTTGTTATCTTCCTTGGCCTGTGGCAACTCAATGCCTTTGCTTCCCTCAAGTTGGGAAAAGGTTTCCATTGCTTCTTTAAAGTATTTCTTTTTTCTTTCTGGCCTGAACAGTGGCTTTGGAGATGCTGGCTTTATCAATTTTATCAGTTCCGTCATCTGTGCATCTTCCCCAGTTCTTTTTCCTCCTCATGTCACTATGTCCACATTCTGCATTTCTCGAGCCTCTATTATTATTTGCTCTGCATTTACCATATTTTTTCCTCTTTCTCTGGCTCTTTATTCCCATATTTTAATGAGCTCTGGGCAGTCTTCTATTGCATGCATGTTAACTTTGCACTGAGAGCACCAGGGTCTTCTAGGAAGTGGAAATTCCCTAGCTACATGACCTTCTTGGTCACAGTTGTAACATTGTACTATCCCTCTTCCTCCAGCACGACCTCCTCTCATGCCTCCCCCTCATCCCCTAGGATCCCCATTTACTCTATATGAAGGCTTGTCCAATAATTCCGCTAATGCATCCAGAGCCCTACACTGCTCTGTGCTGTGTATGGTAGAAGCATAGAACTCACAGTATATGTTGTTCGAAACGTTGGAGTATTTTTGAAATATTGGGCATAGGTGGGGTGGATGACCCATGGTTTTGCATATTTTTCAATATTCAGTTGTGGCTGAATTCCGTTATGTGAGGAACCATGTGTACTGGTGTTGCAGCGGATAAAATCCCTGGGATTTTATCTGTGCAACTCCTCCTACTAGCAGAACTCCTTGTGCCCCTGTTTCTAATTTCCCCACATTCTGGCCTCGCAACCTAGGACATTCAGTTACCACGTGTCCTTCCATTAGATAGTGCGTAAACCATACATTTGGTCTTTTCAGCCGCATTGGTTGAATTTATTTCATCTTATCTATTAGGCTTGCTATCTGGTATTGTAACCCAAGTATGGAAGGGTCTTGAGCTGATGCTCCTCCTTTAAATTCTTACGGATATCCCACCATGGCCTCTATCTTCATAGATTGCTCCAATGCGTCTTGTAACGTCTCGATCTTTTGTTGTGTCAGTGGAGTTCTTGTTAATGGAGGAAGGGCCTTGATGAACCAATATCTCTGATGGTTAGGATCGATTGGGTAGCTGAGCTTTCCAATCCCATCCTTGAATCTCCTCATTATATCCCACGCAGTTTCCCCCTCTCGCTGCTTGATCTCCCACATCTCTGACAAACCCTGCTGACTTGTTTGGGGTAATTTGAATTCCTTTACAAAATCTCTCTTTACATCATCTATCGTTGGGTTATGATGAGCCTCAGACCACTTTATAAACCATCGTAGAGCTTTCTCCCTGAGAGTAGTTTGAAATTCTATGAACTTACCTACCTCTGGTGTCTTCTGAGCCCTCCATATGGCCTTGCAAAGGTACCAGCGTTGTTCCATGTCATCTTTACCCCTCCCAAAGAAATTTGGGTACCAGGTAAATGATCCAGCCATGATTTCTTGTGTGGGGGTTACTAGAACAAAACCCCGGACTCCCGGTTGTGAAATGGTATTACTAGCGCTACTGCGAGTGTGTATTGTTGTTGCAGACTGAACACTATTCAACTTACTCAATTCCTGTAACTTAACAAAAATTTCACCTAGTGGCTGATAGAGTACTAGGGGAGTGTTGGGACTAGAGCTACTTGAAATTTGGGGAATAGATTTACATGGGGTTATGGGTGTCGGCCCCTCTCGGAATAGTTACTCCATCGAAACATGCAACTCCACATCGGACGTCTCCTCGAGCGTGCGTCATATCCATTATACTCCTTTCCCTTCTCTGTTTGGGCTGGGCTCCTATACACCTGCTGCACTTCCTTGATGGTCCCTCCTATATCTTGGGAACCCACCTGACCTTCAATCTCCTTTTCCATATGAGGTGCCTTCTCTTTGTTTTATCTATTCCTTTCCTATTTCTCCAACTCCTTCATCACCCTTTCTCGCCATTTCTCAGTGATTTTCACCCTCTGATGTGCTCTTCATTCCCTCAACCTACTAGAGGTCTCAGCATCCATATCCCTATTCCACTTTTCAACATACTTGTAGCATCTCTCCCTTAGTTCCTTCCCCCAGTACTAGAGGTTTAGGTCTCCATCTGAGATTGTTTGAACTCCATTAATCCTTCGTCCACCTTCAAAGCTTTAATCCACAGAGGGATCTCCTTCAACAGCTCTCCACGTAACCCTGACCTGAATATGTCCTCCGCTTTCGAGAAATACTGGTAATACTCAACGACAAACTCCACTATCTATCCTTCCAAGGTATATTGCATCAATAAATCTACCGCTCAGGTCAGATCTATATCTAACCAATGGAGTGATACCAGATCGACGTGAAACCACTTGCAACAAACCTTCCGTGAGTTTCTTTGGACTCTCTTGGTCCGTAGTCTCTTGAACCAGTTGTAGAGCTACTCTAGAAACTTTCCACAGAATATCTCGTAGATATTAATGACATATTTAGAGAATAGAAACTGATTCTTAATAGCTTTCTCCCTTTTCTATCTCAACTCCACCTGCTGAGCTATGAACTGATCTAGGCGGTTACCCCACCAGTTTCGTATTTCCTTCTTGAAGATTCGTGATACCATGATATAATTCCAGAATGTAATTTTAGGTCCCAACAACAGAACCATTTTTTGGGAAGGAAAAAGGTCTCTGGGGCAAGACCCAAGTTTAGGATGGAGACCAACACGGTTTTCCATAGTATTCTAGCACAATGCTAATATTTTCACCCTACTCCAAAGAGCAGAGAGTCTCACCTGAGGCACGTCATGACCTTACTAACGTTAGGATTAGATTAGGTATCGATCAAGCATAAAATATATTCTAAAACCCACAGGACTAAGTGCTCCAAACAAGTGTAAATAATCTGTAAATGATAATACGCATCAACGTATTTATGAAGAAAAAAAAAAAATTTAAAGTAACTTGCACATTCAACTAAATCGGAAACACATCACAGAACTCAGAACATCAAACCCAAATCATAATTTTTTGCATTAACAACAAGAGATAGTTATATTGCTCCTTAGAGCGATCCTGACAAAACTAATTACAATAGTGTCACATATGATAGAATAGAATGAACAGAGAGAGAGAACAGAATGAACAAAATGAACAGAGCTCTCCTATGACTCCTGTCCTCTTATCCCTACTATTCCAAGCCCATGTCTCTACTAGCCAGTTGCCTATTTTTTCCTTTTCCAATGCAACTGACAGTTCTCCCTTCCTTCTCGTTCCGGCATTTGCTGAATCTCCCTGACTACTGGGCATTCCACTGCTTATTCTCTATCGCTTCCTTCTACCATATGTTATTGTCCCCACAACAGCCGCGCCACCTGCTTTTCAGTTTCTTGCAACCATGACAACTCTCTATCTACCATGGTTGCGTTCCGCCACCTATTATCCGCAACTCAAAAACCGTTTTATTTCAAAACAAGGGCCCCAATAGCAATAAACACATCGAACATAAGCATATGGAACAAAAATTCAATCAACATGAATGCACGACCAATGCACACCACCCATCTAGTCCAAGGGGTGAACCATGCTCTAATACCACTCTGTAACCACCCTCCTCCCACACTTACCCAAGCTAACCAGTCCACCAGGGTAAACATATCAGGAGATGCCACTATGATGATATTAAACCTCATAGGTCACCTTAAGGAAGTGGAACCAACTAAAGGCATTCAAATTGACCATTCACACATCCTACAAAACCTCCAAGAGCCAACCAATCTTTCCAAGTGATTAACTCCTTAAGAAAATTGTATTTTACAGATGAAACACCCCAGTCGCTCGCATGACAAGGCAATAGTGTGACTAGAACCCTCCAGTCACCCCCACAACAAGGCAATCCCAATGACTGTGGAATTTTTTAGGTAGTCCTGTGCCAACGACCCCAGATTTTGTGCCACATTTTTAGGTTCAGGACTCACGCCACTACCCAGAACTCCATGAGGATTCCAGAAATGATACACAACACTAAAAAATGTACTCTACCAAACATTTTTTCAATTACTTGACTGGGCCCCCACTAGCCAAAATAGGAATTTCGTCAAACATGTCACAAATATGCAATCTATAGGTCTTAACAATAGATCGAAGCATAGGGTTCTCATACTTATTTGATAATCAATAAGAAGCATTGGTTTCTTATGAAAATAGTTGTTTTATCATCTACTAGGTATTATATTCATTTTTTATTGATTTTCAAATCAAAACATAATGAAATCCATACATCATAATTATCACAAAACATATTCATAACTAGCATATAAACAACAAAAATAGAAAGGATATAATAGCCATATAAACAACATAATAGAAAGTACATTTACCCATCAAATACAAGGGGATAAAATATCTTATTATCATGTGAAAAATGAAACTAGGTTTGGGACTTCCACGTATCATCTGAATAGAGACTAGGATGAACCAAGTCTCTCTTTTAGCTAGTAACCCTTGTGCCATATTCCAAGCATGAATGTGGAATCTCATGAAACACCTCAAGCAAAACCAAACCAGAGCTTCTAGAGGCCAACCCCCTCAACCCTCAACCAGTGATGTTTGATTCCACTTCCCAATCACACATCACTAACCATCACCAAATTGGTCTCTACTAAAGTTGTCCAAGGCTCCAGAGAATTTATTGCAACCAAGGCTTTAGGACTAGTAACTCAACCCACAGTTGTTTTCTAGCTCCAGAGTGTTTGTTCAAACCAAGGATCCAAGACTAGTAACTCAACCCACATTTTTTGCTGGGCTCCAAAGTGTTTTTCCAACCAAGGGTCCAAGACTAGTAACTCAACCCACCAAGGGCTCCAGATCATTTATCAAACCAAGGTTCCATGACTAGTAACTCAACCCTAGTTGTTATAGTGCTCCATATTGTTTTTCCAACCAAGGCTACAATAATTAATAACTCAACCAAAGTTGTTACAAGGGTCAAGATAATTTTTCCAACCAAGGCTCTAGGAACTAATAACTCAACCCGAAACCAAAGGAACATGATAAAAAACCATAAAAAAATAAGGAAAGAAACCCACAACACTATGTCTATCGAGGAAATGGAAAAGCTAAAAAAAACCATTATCAATCTAGGAAATCCTCCATGCCAATTGTTAGTGCCACTGAGTTCTTCCTATCACCAGTGATCAAATGTGCTCTTAAAAGGTTTTTTTTAGGGTCTCAAGTCAAATTTTTATGGTTTCAGTAGGTCTTCAAATAAAAAAAAATTCATTCTCTAGTGTTATGTCTGATTACTACTCCTTTCAAAAAATTTCATTCTCTAGTCATTGCCATTGTTAACACTCCACCAGCAAAGGTAACCCCAAACTACTTTGACCTAGTAGGTAGCCCTACTAGGCTGAGAGGTCTCTCTGAATGATATATTAGCCAATTTCACTGGATCATGAAAGATATTAGGCTAGGTATGAATATTAGGTCTTGATTTTATTTTCGAAGGTTTGTGCTCGATGGTGAATTAGGTCTAGGAAAAACTAGGTCAGGGCTCTGAAAATCAGATTTGCAAAGATGTAATGGGGCAAGGTAGGCACACACTTTATAACTTTAAAGTTATATTTTTGAATATGGTATATTTATAGAGTTTCAAAATGATCATGAATATCATGAATTCATTTATATCAGAAGAAAATGAACATATATGTGAAAGCTTCTACAAAACAGAGCATTGAATCACTGAATTTTGCTTATCAAACTTACAAATCAATCACAGAAGACATGGAAATAAATATGGAAGGTAAAATACATTCAAAAATATGATAACAGAAGAATAAACACTGCTAAAACACATACAACATGAATCCCACCACAATAGCTACAAATTCTATTTATTTGTTCCTACCAAAATCACAAAGTACACTAGTGTTCCAAGCTTAATTCCACGACATCTAGCCATTGAAAATTATTAAAATGGGCCTACTATAGCCAATTATTTTGAAATCCTCCCTTGAAGGTCGAATTTTCCAAAAACAAAGTCAAATACACGCATCTATCTGAAGTTTTCTACACACTAGGGAGGTTACACAACAAATTCCTCCTTTATCTAACCATCAAGAGACATATCCTCAAAGAAATAAATGGAGGATAAGACACCTATTCAACTCCATTTTTACCATTTAAATTTAAATTTTTACTTTTATATTCATCTAATTTGACCTTTTTACTTTTACAAAATTCAAACTAGAAATTGTCACAAATTACACAGTGAAAATTTTAATTAAAATCTCAAAACATTGTAGAAGCGCAGTGCCATCATGGAGGCCATTTTTAGGCACCTTCCTGAACTCAAAATTGAAATATGAAAGAACATTAAACTATAACTGTCTTTATAGTTTCCATAAAATCTTCAATTTTTAAAAATTACTCATGGGAAGGCCTTCAAAAACGCATTCTCCCAAGGTGTCTCCAGAAACGTAACACCAATAAAAAAGAGGGGCAGAATGTTGATTTTTGACGTCTTTTTCTCATTTTTCTCGAAATATGAACCCTTAATTAGAAAAATGAGGAAATAGGTTTTGAGAGGAGGCCAAAATATTTCTATAAATTATGAGTTTATGCCATTTGGAGCTCCGAGGAAAAAGCGCAGCGTCAAGGCGCTACGCTTCTGGATCTGGTGAAATTTCTAAATTCTGTAAATTTACACACAATTTGACCAAAAAATAAAAAATACTTCAAATCTTCCCAAAATTGGTCCTGAAGTGTAAAATGAGGTATGTTATGCTATCATGGATGCATCAAAAATAATATCTAACTTACCCTTCTCATTTTGGTTGATTAAATTTATGTTGAGATTATCTTGCAATTGCTTGACCTTGACGTTGAAAATTTTGCTTCTTGTGTGGTAATGATCAGCCATGTGCCTCGACATACGAACGACCCTGTTGACCTTGTCACGAATATTCTCCAAGTGGATGTTTACCTTCTCAAAAAAAACTCCATGTCCTCATTGATCTCATTGGAAATCCTCCCTTCAAAACCGAGTTCTTCATCTGTAGGGTCGTGTTCTCTTTCTTTCTGCAATGCACTTTTTAGACCCATGGTTCCTGTCATCTCCCTCTTCACCTGTTGTTCATTCTCATCATGTTAATCATGTTAATCATGCTCAACCACTTCTTTGCCTTTTTTATCATGTTTTCTTGCCTCAAACTACCTTTTCTCCAAAATCAATTCTTTTGTCTTCAGCTACTGATTTTCTTGCTCTAGAAATGAAATGAAAAAGGTTTTCCTTGCCAAGTTGTCTTAGAGCTCTTTGATCTAAGAATCCTTGAATTTGATTACGATATCTAGGTTTTCAGGCTCATCAGTAGCTTCCAATTCAACTAGGTCAAATCCATGTTCCTCCTCATCATGCATGGATGTCTCATGTTGTGCTGATGGTGATCCATGTTCCAGTGAAGTAGGCTTGCCACCTTCCTCAATTTGAGGAGAAAACACAAGCTTCCTGCCTCTTTGAAATGTGTAAGTGACCTCAGGCCTAGGCCTCTTTGAAACTTCAACAAGTTTTATTGATGATCCCACCTCCATAGGTTGTGCTCACATGGTAGGTGATATGTTTTGTTGCTGAGTTGGTGTAGTGGTTGTGTGCATTTGCAAGGTTGCCTCAATGAAGGTATCCCATGTCATATTATTCTCTACCAACTGATGGAGAAATATGACCTTCACCAAGCTGTGGTGAAATGGGTTAGGGTAATTTTCTTTTTTTTTACTACCACCTTTTCATACATCTTGATCACACTTCTATACAAGAAATTGCATAAATTGAGAGAATTCACTACTATGAAGTGCATGAGCTGTCTAATGTGATATTGGTGCAATATGGAAAACCTTCCCTCACATGTGAAAATTTTCACTACAACCTTCATCAATGGTGCATACCTCTCTAGCAAGTATCTGAATGGGAAAATATGTGTATGAATCTCTTTGTACTACAATTTTATGTAGGGTTTGTACTGCTCAAGGTATAGGTTCATGCCTTTGATCCAATATTCACCATGATTTTGTATTCCTGTACTAAGAGATATATCATCTACTAAAAATGTGAAATCAGTCCCAACAATGATGGCCTTTTTTTCCTCCAAATTGGTGGAAAACAAATCTGTAAGCTGCTCATGGAAACCTACCTCCTCCACTATTTGACAAAACCCTAGGTAGTTGACATCTTCAAAGAATTTTCTAATGAATGGTGAGGAAGTGATTTCACTGCAATTTTAGGTCTCATACCTCAGTATCTTCCCCCCTTTGTGGTGTTTTATTTTCTTTTATGGTGAAGAATCTGCTTCCATGATTGAAACCGTACATGATCGGAGGGAAAAAATAGGGAAAAGGAGTAAAGGGATGAAATGAGGAAGTTAGGGAAGGGAGATGGGAGTAGGAAAATTTAGGGATATGGGCAGGGGTATTATGGCTATTTAGGGAGTGAAATTAAGGGAAATGACTGAGGGAAATGGCTAGGAAATTTAAACACAATCCCAGCCAGGGAAATTTCCCAAATTAGTAGAATTGGGCTAGGCTTTATAGGGAAGATAAGAAAAATGATGGTAAATGGCTTTGTGATGGATGGAGGTGATGCATAGGTTGCAAACAGAGGTGTAGGGACAATGAACCTAGGGTTTAAAGCATCAATCCATATTTTTAAATTCCAACACCATGAAATTTTGGCAAACCCTAGAAGACTAAGCTCTTGATCAATTTCTTGGTATGTAAAGAAAGAGAGGGAGAAAATATGAGTGAATGTACTTGTTATCGATCTTAGAGGTGAAAAATCCTGAGTGAAAACTTTGAAAACTAATTTTAATTTCCAATTTGCAGATTTGGGAAACTCTTCCCCGTGTGCAACACAAGACACCCATGCATAGTGTAGTCTTCCTACGCACAACACCTTCCTCCAGAAACTCAACGCAGTGTTTGTATGTGCAACGTCAGCCAAATTTTCCTAATTTCAGGTAAAATAACACGTGTTTTCTTGCCAAGTTATCGATAAGCTTGATGATGAGAGGTAATAAGAGTGAAAATGAAATGAGCTTGTGCTTTTTTGGTCCTTTTATAAATATGGAATGTCTCCCTTTGAGTGATGATGGACCCCACAAGTCTTTTTGTAGCATGTCTTTCATTCTTTTGAACCTTGTAACCTTTGGAATTTGTAACATTGAAATTTTTTGTGTCTTTTTTGGAACATTGAATCTCTTTGGAAATTAGAACTTTTTCAAAACCTGAACTGCAACTTTAGTAACATGAAGTGCTTATTACATATAGAAACATAAAATTACATTTTTTTGAAATCAAAATTTATTGAAGAAACTTGCTTTATTACAACTCCAATTTTCATATTTTATGCATGAAATGGAAGTTTTGGGGACCTTGAAACCCGAATGTCCTAACAAAGACATTGAACTGAATGAAAGAATAATGGAGATGAATAAAATGATGATGATAATCTCTGAATGATGATACACTCATATAAGTTGAGACATGGACCAACATATAAAAATTTTGGAAGGAGTGGAAAATAGTCCTAGACCAAATGTCGAGTGACCACATTTTTTCTTGAAGGCCTAGTGAAATGACAAAAAAATGACTATGGGACCCTAACATGACATGATAAGAGCCCATTTGATCACTAGTGACAAGATCTAAGGACCGAAACTAACAACCATCATTCAATTGAATGAGTCATCACTGAAATGTCTCCATTATCATCTTAGTCATAACACCATGGTCCTTCATTCCACTCATTTAATTAAGGGTCACCATTAGGTCATTAGGGTCTAATTCATAAAAATATGCCATTTCACCAATAAAATATGGCATGGAAGGAGTAGTAATATGGAAAAACATAAATAAAGTTATTTTTAAGTGTAATTTTATTTCAAATATGGATGTATTATATTTCTAATGTTCAAAACTGCAAAGTTTTCAAGTCAAAGATGAAAAAGACATGGTGGGCCACCACACCACTATGAAGAGAATTTGATTTCCACAAGCTAAAAAAAACCACACAAGCCATTTATTTCAATCATTTCATTGCTATTGAGCACTCACTCACTAGCAAAGACCATTTCAGCACAACATGTATCGAAGGACACTCTGAAAAGGTGATTATCACCCTCTCCAAGTAGCCACATTGTGTTTTCAGCCACCACACTATGCTTTTTAGCCTTCACTACGTTTTCACTCCTACAAGCCAAAATCCATCTTCAAAGGTTCCAATACATAATCTACCATTCCTCACACCCATAAGCACATCCCACAAGGCTCACACCCCCTCACCCTCATTTCCAAAACCACGACATCTAAACCCTAGCTCCTACGTTGCGTTTCTGGCAGTTTTAGGGCTAGGACAATGTATAATTTCCCTAGACCAATCCCTTCATTTGTTTTGTCATTTTTTACTTCTCTAACCTTCATAATACCCTTATATACCTCCCTAAAGTTTCCTATCCTCCTATCTCCTCTATAATCCGTTCATCCCCTTCCCTCACCTAGTTCCCATGTTTTTCCCACTATGGTTTTTAGGTTGAACAAGACGATGTTAGCGTCAGGATGTTTTCTCTATCTTTGCAAAGAGAAGCTAGGAAATGGTTCAAAAACTTGCCAGTTGCAAGAATTTTCGATTTCCATTAGTTTGTGAAAGTATTCCTTGATAAATGGGTGATCAAACGGATTTTTTTCTGATTATAGAAGAATATAATCATATTAAAAGATAGTTGTGACAAGTAGTGAAATACATTTTAACAAAATTCAACCAAGTATATCAATCAATGCTTGTTGATATAAAACTGCCTCCCGGTTCAACTCTCTTACACTACCTGGATGCCTTTGATCTAGAAATGGAGTTTCAATTGATAGAAAGGAATAATACAACACTAAAAGAAATGTAGGACAGTGCGATAGCTATGGAAGCTCATATGTTGGTCAAAAGGTCAAAGTTGGAAGCAGAAGAGAGGGAGAACATAGATAAGGAGTGTTAAGTCCCTATATTACTAGTATAGTCCCTTATTGTTGTTAGTGTAAACTCCTTATTTTTATTATTGTACCCCTGTAACCCCCATATTGTTATTATTTTGCCCTTAAATTATTATTGTTAGGTCGGCTAGGATTACATTGTGGTCCCATGGACTCCTATATATAGAAAGGAGGTTTTGTAATTTGAATCATCCAAGAATTTTTCATTTATGTAATGTATTGGAGGTTTCCCCCTCGAAGTGGCTTATTTCTAAGGTGTTGATATCTCTTTTCTTCTATTTTTGGAGCTCGTTTCACAAAATTTGGTATTAGATCTTTGGATTCTAGAGTTTCGTTGCTCCAAATAGGTCATTGTGGCATTTTCGCTATAATGCTTTTACTACGAAGGCTCGAAAGCTGAAATTTTGAGGGTGCAAAGAAAAATTCCTGAGAAACATCGACAAAAAAATTCAAAGCTTCGTTCGTAATATTTTTGGAGATATGAACTGTGGAAGGTAGGCCTTTTTGCAGGCTCCTAAATTTCACTTAAATAGGTCATCGCGACATTTTTCGCTATAACTTTGTTTCTACAAAGGGTCAGAATCTGAAATTTTTAGAGCGTGAAGCCGAGATCTAGAGGAATAGTGTCGCAACATTTCAGATCTTTGCAATATTTTCAGAGATATGATCTGTGGAAGTTAGGTCTTTTTCAGGCTCCCTAATTTCATCTCAAAGAGGTGATCGTGGGAAAATATTCATAACTCTCTCTTTGAGCATCAGATTGGAATTCTATAAAAAGTGGCTAGAATTACACGGACTTTAGTTTCCTGTCTATAAATTTTAGAACCAAAGGAGCAAACAGTGACACGTGGAAAGTCATACAAGTTCGCTATACTGAACCAGTCCATAATTAGGTCATTGTGGGACATTGGAAATAACGTTGTCGTGAAGAATACAAATCATGTCAGACTTGTGGAATTTGAAAGAAGCTTCAGAGGACTACTAAATGGCCAAATTTTAGATATCTTCAATCATAGAGATAATTCAATTTCAATATAGAGCTCTGCAAAAGCAAGTAAAAGGTGTGTATTTTTTTTTCAAATTGCATAAGTCTTGTTTGAAGAATCAAGTTGAATTTATTCCAAGGGCATATTGTAGAATAGATATCAGTATTGGTTTCTAAATGGCCCTTAAAAATAATTCAACACCCATTAATCCTTTAGAAGGCTCTACTATGACTCATGAAGACGAAGAATGGCAACATGACATATCAAAATTACAAGAGCAAGTACAACAAATTTCGCTCTCGCAAAGAGCAACAAAAAATGACTTGGAATTTTTGAAGAAAGGTGTGGAAACTAAGATGGATGGTTTGAAGAAAGGCGTGGAATCTAAGATAGATGGCATGGAAGCTGGCATGGAAGCTAAAATCGATGAAAAAATGGAAAACATGAAGAATGCTCTAAAATTAGACATGGAAGGTTTGACAAAGTTGATACAAGAAATTTTTCCTAATGGTGAAAAGATAGTAGAGGAAACTCATGATGAGAAAAAAATAAATGTTAATCATGATTTCATAAACTCTAATGTTGGCAGGAAGAACCACCATATTCCAAAAATGGATATGATGAATTTTGATGGAAAGGATCCTATAACATGGATACTACAAATGGAGCAATATTTTGATCTCCATAATGTGAAAAACACACAAAAGGTACGTATTGCAACATTACATTTAGAACAAAATACATTTTTATGTTATCTATGGCTTTGTGCCCGTAAAAAAATTGTCACTTGGTCAATTTTTACAAAGGAAATGATAGCACATTATGAGGATACAAAGAGAAACACCTTCTTTAGCCAATTGATAAATCTCGAACAAAAGGGTTTAGTGGGGGAGCACATTGAGGACTTCCAAAAATTGAATATAAGGGTAACTGATATTCCAGAGGAACACATGAATGATCTATTCATAGGTACTTTAAAGGATAAAATCCAACATGAAGTTCGCATTTTGGAACCTGATTCAGTGGAGAAGGCATTTAGGTTGGAAACAAAAATTGAATGTAAAATTATGGTGACAAGGAAGCCTACCACTCACTTCTATAAAGAAGGAAGTGTTGCTACGCCTAGATTTCCACAACCTACAAGTTTGACACCACAAAAATTGGAAGAAAAAAGAGAAAAAGTTCTTTGCTACAGTTGTGATAGAAAATAAACTAAATGTCATAAGTGTGTTGAGAACAAATTATTTTACATAGATTGTGAAGGGGAAGAAAATGAACAAGAAAAGGATATACACCAAGAACCAACCCTAGAAGAGGAAGAAATGAGTCCAACCATATCGTGTAATGCATTGGTAGGAATTACCACTCCTCAAGCTCTCATGAAGGAAGGACATATCAAGAAGAAAAAGGTAATAGTGTTGATTGATTCGGGTAGTACCCATAATTTTATTCATTGTAAGGTAGCCAAGGAATTGAATTGTTTCCTATACCCAACACCAGAATGTCAAGTGATGGTTGGAAATGGAGGAACTATAAATTTCTCTGGAAAATTCTATAGCATCAAGCTAACCATGGGGGAATATGTATTGAATAGTCCAATTCTTTCCATTCCGATGGCAGGTGCTGATGTTGTACTAGGAGTACAATGGTTACAATCTTTGGGGATAGTAGCTTTTAATTTTCAAGAATTTTTCTTGAAATTTTTTTCAGAAGGAAAGGAAGTTGAATTATGGGGTATTGTAGGGAACCCAGGAAAGATAATAAGCTCTAATTTTATGACAAAGCTTCTAAAGAAATAACAACGAGGTGTAATTGCACAATTATGCTCAGTAGAAGTTCCAACATCAAAATCATCTATTTCTGCAGATCTCCAAAAAGTCTTGGACAATCATTCCAAGGTGTTTGAAACTCCCAAAGGACTCCCACCTATTCATTTGATTCCAAGAAGTGTACCTCCAAACATCAGTCCTTGTATATATCCTTATGTCCAAAAGCGTGAAATTCAACATATGATTGCAGACAATTATGTTAGAGGCGAGTATAATTCAACCTAGTCAAAGTTCTTTCTCTACTCCTGTAGTATTGTTACACACGAAGAATGGATCATGGCGCATGTGTCTAGATTATAGGGAGCTAAATAAGCTCAGCATTAAAGATAAATTTCCCATTCCTATGATTGATGAATTATTGGATGAATTACATTGAGAAATTTATTTTACCAAGTTGGATCTTCGTTAGGGATATCATCAAATTAGAATGAAGACTGAAGATATTCTGAAAAAAGCATTTCAAACTCATGAGGGTCATTATGAATTTTTGGTCATGCCTTTTGGCCTTACCAATGCACCTTCTACATTTCAAGGGTTGATGAATTCCATTTTCAAACCCTTCCTTAGAAAATTTATGCTAGTATTTTTTGATGGTATACTAATCTACAGCAGGTCTTGGAAGGATCATGTTCAACATGTTGACAGGGTGCTCAAACTATTGCAGGAGAAACAATTATATGCAAAAACATCCAAATGTTTCTTTGGAGTACAAGAGGTGGAATATATAGGTCATATTGTATCTCACGAGGGTGTTAAAGTAGACCAAAATTAAATCCATTAAGGAATGGAAAGTCCCCACAACCATAAAGCAGTTGCGAGGATTTCTCGGGTTAACAGGGTATTATCGCAAGTTTGTTAAGAATTATGGGAGAATAGCAGCACCTCTAACAACATTATTGAAGAAAGATGCATTTTCATGGACTCCTGAAGCAACTATGGCCTTTGAACATCTTAAAGAGGCAATGTGCCTAGCACCGGTCTTAGCTACGCCAGACTTCACAAAAACCTTTATTGTGGAATGTGATGCCTCAGGAAATGGAATTGGTGTTGTTTTAATGCAAGAAGGAAGACCCATTTCTTTTGAAAGTCGTCCAATTAAAGGAAAGTATTTACAGAAACCTATTTATGAGAAGGAAATGTTAGCAATACTGCATGCACTAAAGAAATGGCGAACTTACCTAATAGGAAGACACTTCAAGGTAAAAACTGATCATGATAGTCTCAAACACTTTTTGGAATAAAGACTATCTTCAGAAGAGCAACAAAAATGGGTCACAAAGATGTTGGGTTATGACTTTGAAATAATCTACAAAAAAGGGAAGCTAAATGTTGTTGCAGATGCACTCTCAAGAAAGAATGAAGAGGTGGAAGCATTGCTCTGTGCCATTTCTATTATCCAACCAGATTGGATAACCAAAGCAAGAGATGAATGGACGAAGAAGTGTGGACACTCATTCAAAAATTGCAGCAAGATCCTAGTACATCTGATACATTTAGTTGGAAAAATGATTCCTTGTGGTACAAAGATCGCTTATATCTTTGTAAGAATTCCCAACTAAAACAAAAGATTTTTTTGGAATTGCACACTTCTCCTTTAGGAGGACACTCATGATTTTTAAAAACATACCATAGGTTGAAGAATGAAGTTTTTTGGGATGGACGTAAATCTTAAATTCAAAAGTTTGTGGCGCAATGTTTGGTTTTCCATAAAAATAAATTTGAGACAATTAAGACCTTGGGTCTTATACAACCTTTATCCATTCCAAGTCAACGTTGGGAGGATAT
Source organism: Pinus albicaulis (assembly GCA_034641835.2). NCBI lineage: Eukaryota > Viridiplantae > Streptophyta > Pinopsida > Pinales > Pinaceae > Pinus > Pinus albicaulis. The sequence goes on from CM076579.1 coordinate 778,281,992, forward strand.
TTCAATGGATTTTATCACAGGTTTACCTAAGTCCGAAGGAAAGAGTGTCATCATGGTGGTAGTTGATATACTTACAAAGTATGCACACTTTTGTGAAATATCTCATCCATTTAAAGCAAGTATAGTTGCTATTACATTTATGGACACAATTCAAAATCTACATGGAAACCTAAGGGTTATTGTGAGCGACAGAGATCCCATTTTTACTGGAAATTTTTGGACGGAGTTATTTTCTTGTTTGGGTACTCAATTATCTCATAGCTCATCTTATCATCCTCAATCCGATGGTCAAACTGAGATAGTAAATAATTTTTTGGAAGGATATCTTCGTTGTTTTGTATCTGATAAAAAAACACAATGGGTCAAGTGGTTACCTCTCACAAAATGGTGGTATAAAACTTCCTTCCATACTGTAGCAAAAATGACCCCATTTATGGCACTTTATGGATATCATCCACCATCCCTCACATCATATTTAAGAGAAAATTCAAAGGTTAAAGCAGTGAAAGATCACATCGAGCATCAACAAGAAGTTCTCTAACTCTTAAAGGATAACTTGAATTTGGCACAAAATCGAATGAAAAAATAGGTAGATCAACATCGCAGCGAGAGAAGCTTTGATGTAGGAGACTGGTTATTTTTACGGCTACAACCATACAAACAAATGCCCCTCAAGCAAGCTAATAAGGATAACAAATTATCGCCAAAGTACTATGGTCCTTACAAGGTGTTGCAAAAGATTGGTACTTTGGCATACAAATTGGAGCTTCCTGCTTCTTCATGAGTGCATCCATTTTTCCATGTTTCATGCTTCAAGAAGGTTATAGGTGAAAATATTCTGGTTCAAATAATATTGCCAGAACTTGATGAGGAAGGAAAAATCATATTGGAACCTGAAGCGGTCACAGAAACAAGAACTCGACAACTACGAAATTGATCAATTTCAGAGTATCTCATCAAGTGGAAGAACTTACCCATTAAATATTCTGCATGGGAGGATGAGAATTTTATACAGAATCACCTAGAGCTACTCAAGCGTTGAGGACGACACTTTTTTTAAGGATAGGGGCATGTTAGGTCCCTATATTACTAGTATAGTCCCTTATTGTTGTTAGTGTAAACCCCTTATTGTTATTATTGTACCCCTATAACCCCCATATTGTTATTATTGTGCCCTTAAATTATTATTGTTAGGTCGGTTAGGATTACATTGTGGCCCCACTAGGATTACATTGTGGCCCCATGGACTCCTATATATAAAAAGAAGGTTTTGTAATTTGAATCATCCAATAATTGTTCATTTATGTAATGTATGGAGGTTGCCCCCTCGAAGTGGCTTATTTGTAAGGCGTTGATATCTGTTTTCTTCTATTTTTGGAGTTGGTTTCACAATAAGGATCACTTGAAATCTTCAGAAGAGAAGCTTGAAATTTTGGTAAGTATAATGGAAGAAATGATGCAAACGATCATCATAAGAGATGAGTATGTTGTTCAACAACACCATGTCCCACGTATTTCAAAAGAATAAGAGTTTCCTGGCCCTAACCATTTTCTTGTTAATTCCAGTTACCATAGATCTAAAATTGATTGTTCTATGTATTCATCTATGGACAACCATGAAAATGGATTTGTAGATTAGCCTGTGGAGAAAAAAATCTGTTGATCTAATGTGTATGCCTGATGACATTCCTTATATTGATTATTTACCCAAGTATGATTAGTGTCATGATGACTATGTTTTTGAAATCGATGTTGAATTTGCAAGGAAATCATTGCCATGTTTTTGGGAGGAGGAATTTCACTTAAAAAAACTCAAACATAGCACTCATACAATACATATCAATCATGATAGCAATGAAGAGAATTCATAAAATTTCAAAGTGCGTGAAAGTTATTTCCCCTTGTGTTTCACTTCATTTCAATTACTGAGAGAAAATTTTCCTGAGATTAGAAATCAATAGTCTTTCAGTTTTTATATGGAGTGTGGAGAAGACAATGAACTTCTTGATCAGGACTCCTTACCCTTGTGTCTCTCCTCATTTTCAAAAATAAGAGTAAACTATAAGCAAGAAGATAAGAAAGTTGTCAATATTATAAATGGGCAGCCTTTTCATGAATTGGTTGAGGATGAAACTTGTGATATGGAAGCTTCTTTCAGTCCAGAATCGCAACCCCTGAGTTACATTGGGTTTCAAACTACAGTTGAAATATTAGAACCTAAAACATATTATGAATTGATGCAGGATAATTTTATACCATTAAGTTCTTATGCATTTCATTTTTTGAGGAAAATTTCTCATAATACATCTCAAGCAAATAATGATAAGCCTATAAAAAATCATGTAGTCTCATTGGAACCAATGTATGTAATATTCCCTTTTTTGGTGTCACCTATGATAGGATTAGGTTGGATTTCCCGAGTTAGGAGAAGACAAGTCACAGGTACAGATTGGTGCTATTAGAGGGATCAGGGGCTTTTTGGAGGAGTTTTGAGGAGTTTCCATGGTGTCCGGTGGCATTCACTTGATATATTCCATCATTCGAGCAATTTGGATTTCGTTCCGGTGCATTCCGACAAATTTTAGAAATTTGAGTTATTTGTGGGCTTAGCTCAGCTGATTACACTCAAGGTGGCATTCCAAGAGGAATACATGATGGAACACCTTAGCGTAATAGATCATTGGAACCGGGAAGAGGATACCTACATGATGGGATGATTGGGCATGATTTTCAATGACGAGAGGACACATGGTAGCCGATTTACTCTTTTCTGCATTAAAAAGAAATATTTTAATAAGAGGGAAAAGTGCACCATGAATATAATAATAATAAAATAATGCTATAGAAGGCTCCAAGAGATCTATAAAAGAAATGGAAGAGGCCATTGAGGGATATCTTTGGATCATATCATTTTATTGTATGAGAGGTGTGAGATGTGGTTCTCTACTTCAGCCGTATCCCAAGGAAGGAATCCCTCGGGTGATTTGTGAGTGTTGGACGAAAACCCAACTCTCTTGAGGAGACTTCACTCAGAAGTTTCATAGAGCTTCAGGGATTTGTGTGAGGATCATTCAGGTCTTCAAATCGTGCTTCATTATCTTCATTCATTTCAGTGACAGCTATTGCTGGGGGGAGAGTGCAGCAGTTTAGTTTTGAGGCCAACGCAGTGCAACAACTCATCTTGGTGGCCAGTTTTCCATCTCATCTCTTCCTTTGGGTTAGATGTATTTGTAACCCCAATATTATATATAATAAAAAATGTTGAGATTCTTCCTATTTGATGTGTTGATAGATTAGAGTACTTATGTGTTCTATTTTACATGGAAATCTTATGTTTATTAATTCAGAAATTTTATGGTAATATGTTGGGTTAGTGTGATTTATGACATTTAGTTAAATATCCCATTTGGGGATATTATAGTGGTATCAGAGCCTCGATATTGGGTCATCCTGCATGTTTTCCATTTTCGGTTGCAATTATTTTCGTAAGAAGGGCCTATGCAATCATTGGAGGAGGCTCATTTGTGGGAGCTACATTGGTGGGATTTTAGAGCTGGGGTGTTGGGAAATTGATAGGAGAGTCATATGAGGAGGTTGGCTGGGATTTTGGAGAGAAATGATTAAGAGTAGTAGCTGCAGTGCCAGAAAACGAAATTGGAAGAGGGCCAAACTACAAAGGGTCATATTTTGAAGGTTGGAATTAGAAGAAACCTTTTCTGCGTTTTTTTGGGTTTTGGGCAAGGATCATCTTCTCAAATTACTAGAATTTTCTGAGCAGTTTTTAGTGAGTAAATTAGAGGCTAAAGTCAAGCAATAGTGTAGTCTTCAAGTAGCAATGCAGTTTCTGGAGGAGCTTGCTATTGGATTGGTTGGGTTTCCTTGCACTTATCACCTAGTGCTTGTAGCTTGCCTTGTGCAAGTCCACCTAAACCAATGTTACTTCCATATATGTTGTTGAAACAATGCATTTTTTAAAACAACTCCTAAATCAACATAGCAGTGCCTAAATGGGTTGTGATCTAAACCAAATAAAAAAAATATTAAACAATGGAGAAGTTAGTTCCTTGAAACAAAATAACAGGCCATTCTCCAAAGAGGTACATATTTTGCTCCAACAAAGGCACTCGAGGAATTCACAAAAGGAGAGAGAAGTGGAAAATTGGCTTTATGCACTTGTGATGGACTTAAAGATCAGAATATCAGAAAATGACTTCCTCATTTTGGAGAAACTGGAATCCTGTCTTCCAAATATAGAGAAATATTATTGGAGTTTAAATTGGGCGTTGGAGCCGTCTATGCTTACATTGGTACAAGCTAGATTCTTGGAACATCCAAGTGAGAGAGTCAAGCTTATAGATGCCTCTTGTTTTAGTGATATTTTGAGGATAACAACACCCTTCCCTCCCTACAATGATGACATTATGAGAATAATTTTCAGATTGATAGTAGGAACCTTTCGGGATTTGGACAGCTGTGCAGGCTCTACATTTGGGATGAAGCTTAAGGTTTTAGAAGTCATGGCCATGACCCAGACTTATATATCATGTTTGAACTTGAATATGATGGCTTGATTCTGCAGATGTTCCAATGCTTCTTTAGCATTAGGAGATTTCATTCTGACACAGTCATAGCACACATGCAGTCCATCCTGTCGTCATGTATGGGAGTCCATGAGGCCATTTTCCAGGAGTTGCAGACTAGGTTGCTGAGCATTTGGAGGAGAGAGCAGTTGGTCTCACCTGCTGCTTATGAGCTAGCCCAAGGGAAAGTTGAGAATAACATTGAGCTATTCAGGAGACACTTGACCAGGGAGGAGCCGCTCCAGTTTGGTGGATCTGGAAATAGAAATGAGCTAAGAAGGAAGGTACTTTACTTCATTTGCAAAGAACCTTGGGTGCCTAATCACTCATGTTTGAGAGATGCAGATGGTGCGACAGAGGTAGAACAAAAGGGCATTTCTTCTGTATGTCAGGATGAGGGCTCTTCTCTAGATGAGTCCATGGGATTAGATGATGATGCTTCTGGGGAGCGAGAGCGGTCATGTAGAGTTGATGGTAGTATGCCAGAGCTAAATTCCAGTGTGCAGGGTGAGTATTCAGGGGACTCTCCAGAAGATATTATGGGTGATGAGTCACTTGTGACGATTCAACCAGAGTAGCATATGATGAAGCCTGAGTCAGCAGAGGAGGATACTATGCACATCATGCATGATAGTCCTTTGGGGGAGATCCAGATGGAGGCTGACATTGAGTCTATGATAGATATGTGGCTAACCTTGGGGACAACCACGAAGGAGGAGAAGTCATATGCACAGACACTGAGAACGGTGACAGCAGTTGCAGATCCATATCCTCTAGAGATGTTGGAGGTTGATGGGATAGTTCTACAGGGGGCTAGGGGACAACAAGAGCATTACATTCCCCATCAGGAGAGAGATGAGCTATTGGAGATGGTGTAGCATCCATTGTTGGGCCAACACACTGATGAGGTTCAGATAGATGCACATGCAGTCAGTAGAGTTGTAGTACATTCAGGGAGTAGCACTCTCGAAGAGTACATCGATGGGACTTGCATCATATCTTGCCCACTCTGACCCATTATAGAGGAGGGGCCTTCTTCTACAGGAAGATTTCATCCGCAAATGGGACAGAGTAGCATGAGTTTATTATGAGCCGGAAACATCTCTCTAGGCATGTTAAATATGCGGTTGAAACTACATTGGATTCTTCCTCCAAGATAGATTGGCGGGAGATCATGAGCTGGTACCCTCTTGATGGTACGATTATCTTTGTAGGGAGAAAAATAGAGCAAGAGCCCTTAGACATAGCAAATGTTACTGATTCTAGCTAGCAGTGAGGCATAGGTCATCATTTCTTCAGCACTCCATCTCGATTTCAGGAGCATAGGATCAGCATAGGATTGAGTCAAGACTTGGATTGGAGAGTGGTCATGAGTTGGTACATAGTTGGTGGGGCAAAATATACAATTAGAGGTACAACACAGCAGGAGCCGGGGAGCACTGATGCCTGTTGGTGGTCTTCACCTCTTAGAGCATCATCTATAGCCCAAGGCAGTGTGCAGGCCAAGTCGTGGGACTTGGGCGATGATTGGCCATGGTGGCATTGGGGTTTGGGAGGATTTTTTGTTGACAGATATAGGGAGAGATCAGTTTGGGATCTTGGCATTGAGGGGTCTATTATGTGTTGCTTGATATAGGTGCATAGCTACACCCAGAAGTTTGTATGGGATATATGCATTGGGTCTCAGTTACATCGGTCCAACAGGGTGGCCCGCATATTTTGATTGCTTGAGGGCAAGAAATATTGGGGTGGAAGGTCTGTAATATTCCCTTTTTTGGTGTCACCTATGACAGGGTTAGGTTGGACTTCTCGTGTTAGTAGCAGACAGGTCACAGGTAAAAATTGGTGCTATCAGTGGGCTTAGGGGCTTTTTGGAGGAGTTTTTAGGAGTTTCCATCGTGTCCGGTGGAATTTTCTTGATATATTCCATCATTCGATCAGTTTGGCTTTCGATTCGGTGCATTCTGACAACTTTTGGAAATTTGAGTTATTTGTGGGCTTAACTCAATTGATTATACTCAAGGTGGCATTCCAGGAGGAATACATGATGGAACACCTTAGTGTAATATCTCATTGGAACTGGGACAAGGATACCTACATGATGGAATAGCTGGGCATGAGTTTCAGTGATCAAAGGAGACATGGTAGGCGATTTACTCTTTTCTGCATTAAAAAGGAATATTTTAATAAGAGGGAAAAGTGTACCATGAATAAAATAATAATAAAATAATGCTCTAGAAGGCTGCAAGAGATCTATAAAAGAAAGGGAAGAGGCCATTTAGGGATATCTTTGGATCATATCATTTTATTGTATGAGAGGTATGAGACGTGGTTCTCTACTTCGGCAGTAGTCCAAGGACGGAAACCCTCAGATGATATGTGAGTGTTGGACGAAAACCCAACTCTCTTGAAGAGACTTCACTCAGAAGTTGTTGTGAAACCAACTCCAGAAATAGAAGAAAAAAGAGATCAATGCCTTATAAATCAGCCACTTCTAGGGGGAAACCTCCAATACATTACATAAATTAACAATTCTTGGATGATACAAATTACCAAAACCTCCTTCTATATATAGGAGTACATGGGCCCATAATATAATCCTAGCCGACCTAACAATAACAATGTAAGGGCACAATAATAACAATATTGGGGTTACAGGGGTACAAAAATAACAATAAAGGGGATACACTAATAACAATAAGGGACTAAACTAGTAATATAGGGACCTAACATGCCCCTCTCCTTCAAAAAAGTGTTGTCCTCAATGCTTGAGTAGCTCTGGGTGCTTCTGTATAAAATTCTCAACCTTCCATGTAGAATATTTAGTGGGTAAGTTCTTCCACTTCATGAGATATTGTAAAATTGATCGATTTCGTAGTTGTCGAGTTGTTATTTTCATGACCGCTTCAGGTTCCAATATGATTTCTCCTTCCTCAACAAGTTCTGGCAATATTGTTTGAACTAGAATATTTTCACCTATAACATTCTTTAAGCATGAAACATGGAAAAATGGATGCAGTAGTGAAGAAGTAGGAAGATCCAATTTGCATGCCATAGTACCAATATTTTACAACACCTTGTAAGGACCATAGTACTTTGGGGATAATTTATTATCCTTCTTAGCTTACTGGAGGGACATTTTTTTGTATGGTTTTAGCCGTAAAAATACATAGTCTCTTACTGTGGCATGTGTTGTCCTTGATGGCAACCTACTTGATGAAATAAGATTGTTGGAAATATGAGCAATGTGTTGTCTTTGATGGCAACCTACTAGATGAAGTTGTCCTTAATGGAAACTGACTTGAGGAGTTGTCTTCCTTAATGGAAACTGACTTGATGAGTTGTCTTTGGATGGAAACCTACTTGATGAATTTGTTCTTGATGGAAACCTGCTTATCTGATGAGTTTTCTTCCTTAATGGAAACTGACTTGATGAGTTGTCTTTGGATGGAAACCTACTTGATGAAGTTGTTCTTGATAGAAAGCTGCTTGATGAGTTGCCTATGATAAGCAACCTATGTGTTAAATATGTAAGGAAGATATATCTTGTGTTAAATAAGGAAGGATGATGTATCTATAGATCAACTCAAAAGTAACAGAAGAAAGGAATTCCAGTAAGTGCCAGAGAAATGATAAATATGACATGTCACAAAGCATACGCTGGTTTGTAAAGGCAAAGTAGCGTATGTACGCGGAAAAGTACGTACCAAGTAGTGTATGCCTATTTGCGCTCTAAATTTATAAAACCAGGGGACTTTACCATGGTATTGGCCCATAGTATTGAGCGCTGGATTATATATTTGATCCCATCCAGGAATACCATCGGAAGTTGTGTGGTTTTGGCTCATGGTATTGACAAAGGCTAAATATATATAAGGAGAAGAAGATCATAGTGCAAGTGTGTGCATAAGTATGGGTTTTAATGAATACTTCACTTTGAAGTATATTTGCATGGAAGGGTAACAATTTATTGATTGATCTGAATTAATAATGCACCTATGAAGAAAATGATGAAGAGGGATCTCTAGATCTGAAATGACTATGTATTTTCTAGATCTGTTTATGGAATGTTTAGATCTGAGATGAGGCGAATATTTTCTGAAGTGAAGGGTAAGATCTGAGCTATTTATCTGTTCTGAAGAGTTGCGCAGCCCTACAAAGTTTGAAGATCTATACGCAGGTTCGCTTCATAAAAAGCGCGTGCATACACAGGTTGGCTTCAACAAAAGCGCGTATGGAATGTGAGGTTGGTTCTAGAATATATGCAGAAGTATACGCAGGTTTGTCTCTATGAAAGCACGTATATACGCAGGTTCAGTAAAGTAAAAGCGCGTATTGAATCTAGGGTTTTGCTGAAGTATGTGGATTGAAATGTCTGATCTATTTTACTGTTTTACTACTATCTGTAAAAGATGTATTCATAGAGATCTGGGTTGTTTGACTGCTGATTATGTTGGTTGATTGGTTGATGATTCAATGAATGAATTGATGGAGTTATAAGTTTCAGTTTGATAGATGATGAGCTTAAATGTGTGGAGTGGGTCCAGTCTGAAAATCTGATGAAAAGTGGCCTACAAGGTATGTTGAATGGAAGTTGTTGGATCCAGTTTGAAAATTGATGAAACATGGTCTGCAATGGTGCTGAGGGTCGAAGCCTTCAGTGAGGGGGTTGTAGCTCCCTTCCAGTGGTAGCTGGTAAATGAGAGTAGGGAGTAGTAGCTCCCTTCCAGGAGAGGCTGGTAAATGAGAGCAGGGGGTTGTAGCTCCCTTCCAAGAAAGGCTGGTAAACGAGACCAGGGGGTTGTAGCTCCCTTCCAGGAGAGGCTGGTAAATGAGAAAAGGTTGTAGCCTTCTGCAGGTGGGTGCCTGCATGCTGGTATGAGTCTGCGCCAGTACATGGTTGTAAGAAGTTTTCTTTATAATAAATATTGAATACTGAGACGACGACAGCGGTGGTTTTCTTCTGAATTGGGTTTCCACCTTAAATCCTTGTGTTCATGTGTGTTGCTTATGTGTGATGATTTATTCTATTCTTACTGCACTTGTTTACTGCTTACTAAACATCTAATGAATGAATGATGCAATGATCTAAGTAAAGAATTATCTGCATAATAAGATCTCTGGTAATACGCAAGTTTTATTAAGGATATCCACATGTATATGAAAGTTGGCTTCAGTAAAGTAGCGTATGGGTTTTATATAAAGAAAAATTAAAAAAATTTCAGTCAACCCTAAATACTAATTCACCCCCCCCCCCCTCAGTATTTTTCCCAACAATTGGAATCAGAGCAGGTCCTTCTGCAGAAGCTTGATCGCTTGAAGGAGATCCGTCACAATGGGAACTCATGAAGGAGTAATTTCTCTAAGGCCACCTCTATTCAATGGAATTAATCTGTTATTCTGGAAGATACGAACAAAAACATATTTGCAAAGTCTTGGTGCATAAGTATGGGCAATCGTGGAAGAAGGTTAACAGTATCCGGCAATTATTCCTACTGATGCAGCACAAAGGAAGAAATATGAAATCAATGCCAAAGCAGTCAATGTTTTATTAGGAAGCATCTCTAAATCTGAATATGTTAAAGTGATGCAGCTAAATTCAGCAAAAGAAATATGGGACAAAATCATTCAAAGCTATGAAGGAGATGCAAAGGTAAAAAGTGCAAAACTCCAAACTCTCAGAATTGAATATGAAAATTTAAGGATGCATAGTGATGAGAGTATTGCCAGTTTATTTTTATGTCTAGATGATATTGTAAATCGTATGAGAAATTTGGGTGAAACCATAACCGATACTACTCTGGTGGAAAAAGTCTTAAGATCTTTGACTTAAAAATTTGAGTCAAAAGTATCAGCAATTGAAGAAAGGAAAGATCTGCAAACTCTTACTATTTTTAAACTACATAGTATTCTAACTGCTTTTGAAATGAGAAAAGAAGGTCCCTCTCAAATCAGAGAAGTTGCCTTTAAGGCATGTGCAAAAGGAAAAGAAAAGGAAGTTGTCAAGGAATCAAGTTATATATCAGAAGAAGAAGAAGCAAAATTTGTGAGAAGACTCCAACCAGGTACTGGAAGATTCATAGGTAAGCTTCCCTTCAAGTGTTTTACTTATGGAAGAGTTGGTCATTATGCTGCTAAATGTCCGTATGAAGAAAATCATGATAAAGGGAAACAATTTGAAAAGGGAAAGAGTTATTATAAAAAGGAAGATAATGATGAAATATCAAATGAGGATGAAGAAGATTCTGACCAAGATCTGCAAGTGCTCATGGCAAGGAAGCAAAAGAAGAAGGCTACTCAAATAAAGGAGATACCTCAGAAAACATGTGCAACAGAAAATGAAGAAGATGAAACAAGTATTGATTATTGTTCTTGTGATTCACTTTCTTGTGCATGCAATGGTGAAGATAGTGAAAGTAACAGTATAAGTCTAGAAACAAATCTCAAAATCAATGATGAAGATCCATTTAAAAGGAAGGAATCTATCTACCAAGATATGATCTCTAGAATGAATGGATAGATATAAAAAATGAAGGGACAGATAGAAATATATCAAATACTGCAGGATAAAGTAACCAATCGAAGTGAAAGACTTGAAGCAGAAATCATCTCTCTTAAAACAGATCTGGAAAAATCAAATAAGAATAATGAATAACTTTTACAAACTTTTGAAGAACAAGAAAATGGGTTGAAAGAAGAGATTTTAAAATTGAATGATCAAGTAGAAGAAGGAATAAGGGTCGAAGAAAGCATGAAGAAGCAATGCCAAAGATTGGAGGTTGAGGTAAACATTTTAAAAGGTAAATTAGAAGAAAAAGATAAACTCTTGAGGTTTCAAGATAGCACTAAGATTCTGGACAATATTCTTAGTAGTCAAAGGTCTCCTTCTGTTAAATTTGGTCTTGGTTTTCATGAAACTGTTAAAGGAGAATCTAGTTCACATGGAAGTGCTAAAGATTCAAAGGATATCAATGCAAAATCTGAAGTGTTGAAAGAAACAGAAGGTCAACCGACAATCATGAACTCTCAAAAGAATTCATTCCCTCCTTTGATAAATAATGTTGAATGCTTTAAATGTCATAATGATGGGCATGTTGTAGCCAATTGCAGAAGTAGATTGTTTCAGTCACAAACAAACAGATTCTACACAAAAAGGTACTCACGTTTCTTTAAGGGATATTATTTTTCATGCAGCAAGTTTGGTCATAAAGAAGTTGATTGCAATAGAAGAAAGAATAGAAAAACACATTATGATCCCTATGCTTACTTTTCTGGTCACACAAGATGTTATGGTTGTAATAAGTATGGACATGTAGAAAAATAGTGCAGGATGAATAGATCTGAGAAATTGGACAATTTCCAGCACACTATAAAAAATTTCAAGGAAAGCTAGAAAAAGAAGGAGGACCGGTCAGAAACGTAGGGAATATTGACCCTACTGCAGTCATCTGCTTCTAAAGCTTACTTCTCATAATGAATGTAGGAGTGATGTGAGATACATTCTAGGGATTAGTAATGTATCATCACAGGGGGAGAAATGTATGGCGATTCCCATGGTTGATTTGGTAATTCTGGTTATGTTTATTTCTGACAGTACATCTAATGTGAAGAAGACAGGTACAGGTGGCATAAGATCATGGGGATATGGAGTTGTGAATTTTTCATAATCTCACTTTCCATACGTGGGTTTCATGAACTAAAGCCGCGTATACACACGAGTTCCTTTGGAGACAGAATCGTATGCTTTTCTGGTATGGAAAACAGTGAGATGGCTCAAGAAAAGGAGCACAGGTTCAGGGGGAGCACCAGTCTAACTACTAATGATTGCATTATTGGCATTGTATCTGCTTATACCTTATTTTTCGTAAGACTCATGCTCAAATGATGATGACATGATACATGGTTTCTTATGATGAGATTATGGATGAGCCCTGATAACTTTTTGCTAAAAAGTATCTTTTGTTTTCACACATGGATGAGATGAAATTTTTATGATGCAGAGATAAGGATAGATCATGCAGATTTTTTTGCTGATGACTATTGACATAATTCCTACACATGTTACATCATGATTATGAAATAAATAAATCATGAATATCTTGATGATAACATATCACATGAATGATTGCTTGATACATATTGTCTATTGAAGAATATTGTTCTGGTATGATAATTCCTCTTGAATAATATGTTGATGCTGCAAAGAGACTGAAGGCTTGGTTACTAATGTGCTTATGCTACAACTGTTGGATGACACTTGAAAACATAGCTACATTTTCCTATCTATCTTCTCTCATATATTCCGGGGAAGCATTCGAATATCCTAGACAGAAGCTGGGAATAGTCTCTGCCATATAAAAGATTACATCTGCTTAAATTCAGAAGATTAAATTGGATACATGGGTTTTCTGAAACACAGTCGCCCATATATGCAAGTTTATACATAGAAAACCGCGTATGGGTGTGTGCTGACAAATTTTTGGGGTCAGCATTCTTCAGCACAGCTGTGGTGCTGTTGGGTATCTCTGGTGATGTTTCAGCTCTCATATTTCTGTTTCATTCTCTGATATCTGATGAAGATGCATTGATGATTTGATGTTGAAAGTGTTCAAGATGCACAAGCTAAGGGGGAGCATTGGTCATATGGAAAGTAATGCATTGTTGGCATTATGATGGTTCTGAAATATGATCGCTCTCTTGAGGTCTTTTTGATGTTGGTCATAAAAAATCATATTTGTAACTTGATGAAAAGGTCATGTTGAGACCTATGATGTAAAATTGTAATATTCAGTCATGTAAGGACTTGATCAAATTTGTAAACCCACTTGGTTGGGTACTTGAGTCAAAATGTGTAAACCCACTTGGTTGGGTACTTGAGTCACATATGTTTGGATCATTGATGTAAGTATGATTCCTTGGTGATAGGAAAGGTCATAGAGTCATGTACTTCATTGAAAAATATGTTTTCAGCATGAACTCAGGGGGAGCATGGTAACTTCAGTGCACATCAGATATACAAAGCTCTTCTTTCTACAAGAGAAGAAAAACCTTGTTTTGGCTTTGATCCACCCTTTGCCCTTGATGTCAAAGGGGGAGAGTACCATGGTGTTTGAATAATGGTTATAATCAATGTATCTATCTGTTGTGGTGATCAAACACCATCATGGTTGCCATCAAGTCCAAAGGGGGAGATTGTTGGCATGTGTTGTCCTTGATGGCAACCTACTTGATGAAATAAGATTGTTGGCAATATGATGCAATGTGTTGTATTTGATGGAAACCTACTAGATGAAGTTGTCCTTAATGGAAACTGACTTGATGAGTTGTCTTCCTTAATGAAAACTGACTTGATGAGTTTTCTTTGGATGGAAACCTACTTGATGAAGTTTTTCTTGATGGAAAATTGCTTATCTGATGAGTTTTCTTCCTTAATGGAAACTGACTTGATGAGTTGTCTTTGGATGGCAACCTACTTGATGAAGTTGTTCTTGATAGAAACTTGCTTGATGAGTTGCCTATGATAAGCAACCTATGTGTTAAATATGTAAGGAAGATGTATCTTGTGTTAAATAAGGAAGAATGATGCATCTACATATCAACTCAGAAGTAACAGAAGAAAGGAATTCCAGTAAGTGCCAGAGAAATGATAAATATGATATGTCACAAAGCATACGCGGGTTTGTAAAGGCGAAGTAGCGTATGTACGCGGAAAAGTACATACCAAGTAGCGTATGCCTATTTGCGCTCTAAATTTATAAAACCAGGGGACTTTACCATGGTATTGGCCCATAGTATTGAGCGCTAGATTATATATTTGATCCCGTCCAGGAATACCATCATAAGTTGTGTGGTTTTGGCTCATGGTATTGACAAAGGATAAATCTATATAAGGAGAAGAAGATCATAGTGCAAGTGTGTGCATAATTATGGGTTTTAATGAATACTTCACTTTGAAGTATATCTTCATGGAAGGGTAATAGTTTATTGATTGATCTGAATTAATAATGCACCTATGAAGAAAATGATGAAGAGGGATCTCTAGATCTGAAATGACTATGTATTTTCTAGATCTGTTTATGGAATGTTTAGATCTGAGATGAGGCGAATATTTCTGAAGTGAAGGGTAATATCTGAGCTATTTATCTGTTTTGAAGAGTTGCATAGCCCTACAAAGTTTGACGATCTATACGCAGGTTCGCTTCATAAAAAGCGTGTGCATACGCAGGTTGGCTTCAGCAAAAGCGCGTATGGAATGTGAGGTTGGTTCTGGAATATATGCAGAAGTATATGCAGGTTTGTCTCTATGAAAGCTCGTATATACGCAGGTTTAGTAAAGTAAAAGCGCGTATTGAATCTAGGGTTTTGCTGAAGTATGTGGATAGAAATGTCTGATCTGTTTTACTATTTTACTGTTATCTGTCAAAGATGCATTCATACAGATCTGGGTTGTTTGAATGCTGATTATGTTGGTTGATTGGTTGATGATTAAATGAATGAATTGATGGAGTTATAAGTTTCAGTTTGATAGATGATGAGCTTAAATGTGTGGAGTGGGTCCAGTCTGAAAATCTGATAAAAAGTGGCCTACAAGGTATGTTGAATGGAAGCTGTTGGATCCATTTTGAAAATTGATGAAACGTGTTCTACAATGGTGCTGGGTAGAAGCCTTCAGTGAGGGGGTTGTAGCTCCCTTCCAGTGTTAGCTGGTAAACGAGAGCAGGGGGTAGTAGCTCCCTTCCAGGAGAGGCTGGTAAACGAGAGCAGGGGGTTGTAGCTACCTTCCAGGAAAAGTTGGTAAACAAGATCCGGGGGTTGTAGCTCCCTTCCAGGAGAGGCTGGTAAATGAGAGAAGGTTTTAGCCTTCTGCAGGTGGGTGCCTGCGTGCTGGTATGAGTCTGCGCCAGTACATGGTTGTAAGAAGTTTTCTTTATAATAAATATTGAAGACTAAGACGACGGCAGCGGTGGTTTTCTCCCGAATTGGGTTTCCACCTTAAATCCTGGTGTTCATGTGTGTTGCTTATGTGTGATGATTTATTCTATTCTTACTACACCTGTTTACTGCTTACTAAACATCTAATGAATGAATGATGCAATGATCTAAGTAAATAATTATCTGCATAATAATATCTCTGGTAATACGCAAGTTTTATTAAGGATATCTGCATGTATACGCGAGTTGGCTTCAATAAAGTAGCGTATGGGTTTTAGAGAAAGAAAAAGTAAAAAATTTTCAGTCAACCCTAAATACTGATTCACCCCCCCTCTCAGTATTTTTCCCAACACTTACATCAAAACTTCTCTTGCTGTGATGTTGATCTTCCTATTGTTTCATTCGATTTTGTGCCAAATTTAGGTTATCCTTTAAGAGTTGGAGAACTTCTTGTTGATACTTGATGTGATCTTCCACTGCTTCAACCTTAGAATTTTATCTTAAAGATGATGTGATGGATGGTGGATGATACCCATAAAGTGCCATAAATGGGGTCATTTTTGCTTCAGTATGGAAGGAAGTGTTATACCACCATTCAGCAAGAGGTAACCACTTAACCCATTGTGTTTGTTTATCAGATACACAACAATGAAGATATCATTCCAAACATTTATTCACTATCTTAGTTTGGCCATCGAATTGAGGATGACAAGATGAGCTATGAGATAATTGAGTACCCAAACAAGAAAATAACTCCGTCCAAAAATTTCCAGTAAAAATGGGATCTCTGTCGCTCACAATAACCTTTGGGTTTCCATGTACCTTATGAATTGTGTCCATAAATGTAGTAGCAACTGTACTTTCTTTAAATGGATGAGATAATGCAAAAAAGTGTGCATGCTTGGTAAGTCTATCAGCTACCAACATGATGACACTCTTTCCTTTGGACTTAGGTAAAACTGTGATAAAATCCATTGAAATATCCTCCCAACATTGACTTGGAATAGATAAAGGTTGTAGAAGACTCGAGGTCTTAATTGTCTCAACTTAATTTTTTTGGCAAACCAAACATTCCGCTACAAAATTTTGAATATCAAATTTAAGGCCATCCCAAAAAAATTATTTCTTCACCCTATGGTAAGCTTTTAAAAATCCTCGATGTCCTCCTAAAGGAGAAGTGTGAAATTCCAAAATAATATTTTGTTTTAGTTGGGAATTCTTGAAAATATAACAACGATCTCTGTACCATAAGGAGTCATTTTTCGAACTAAATGTATTGGATGTAGTAGGATCTTGCAACAAATTTTGAATGAGTGTCCACACTTCTTCATCCTTCTTCTGTTCATCCCTTACTTCAGTTATCCAATCTGGTTGGATAATAGAAATGGCACAAAGGAATGCTTCCACTTCTTCATCCTTTCTTGAGAGTGTATCTGCAACAATATTTAGCTTCCCTTTTTTGTAGATAATTTCAAAGCCGTAATCCAACATCTTTGTGACCCATTTTTGCCTTTGTTCTGAAGATAGTCTTTGTTCCAAAAAGTGTTTAAGACTATCATGATCAATTTTTACCTTGAAGTGTCTTCCCATTAGGTAAGGTCACCATTTATTTAGTGCATGTAGTATTTCCAACATTTCCTTCTCATAAATAGCATTTTGTAAATTCTTTCCTTTCATTGGATGACTTTCAAAAGCAATGGGTCTTCCTTCTTGCATTAAAAAAGCAGCAATTCCATTTCCTGAGGCATCACATTCGACAATAAAGGTTTTGTTAAGTCTGGCATAGATAAGACTCGTGCTAGGCACATTGCCTCTTTAAGATGTTCAAAGGCCTTAGTTACTTCAGTACTCCATGAAAATGCATCTTTCTTCAATAATGTTGTTAGAGGTTCTTCTATTCTCCCATAATTCTTAACAAACATGCGATAATACCTTGTTAACCTGAGAAATCCACGCAATTGCTTTATGGTTGTGGGGACTTTCTATTCCTTAATGGATTTAATTTTGTTAGGGTCTATTTTAACACCCTCGTGAGATACAATATGACCTAGATATTCCACCTCTTGTACTCCAAAGAAACATCTGGATGTTTTTGCATATAATTGTTTCTCCTCCAATAGTTTGAACACCCTGTCAACATGTTGAACATGATCCTTCCAAGACCTACTGTAGATTACTATATCATCAAAAAATAATAGCACAAATTTTCTAAGGGTTTGAAAATGGAATTCATCAACCCTTGAAATGTAGAAGGTGCATTGGTAAGGCCAAAAGGCATGAACAAAAATTCATAATGACCCTCATGAGTTCAAAATGATATTTTTGGAATAGCTTCAGTCTTCATTCTAATTTGATGATATCCTGAATGAAGATCCAACTTAGTAAAATAAATTGCTCCATGTGATTCATCCAATAATTAATCAATCATAGGAATGAGAAATTTATCTTTAATAGTGAGCTTATTGAGCTCCCTATAATCTGGAGACATATGCCATGATCCATCCCTCTTGTGCACCAATACTACTGGAGCAGAGAAAGAACTTTGACTAGGTTTGAATTATACCAGCCTCTAACATTTCTGCAATCATACGTTCAATTTTGCTCTTTTGGACATAAGGATATCTATAAGGCCTAATGTTTGGAGGAACACTTTGTGGTATCAAATGAATAGCATGATCATGATCATGAATAGGTGGAATTCCTTTGGGAATTTCAAACACCTTGGAATGATTGTCCAAGACTCTTTGGAGATCTGGAGAAATAAATGATTTTGATGTTGGAACTTCTAGTGAGCATAATTGTTCAATTATGCCTCGTTGTTCTTTTTTCAGAAGCTTTGTCATGACATTAGAGCTTATTATCTTTCCTGGCTTCCCTACGATACCCCATAATTTGATTTCCTTTCCTTCTGAAAAAAATTCAAGAAAATTTCTTTAAAATTAAAAGCTACCATCCCCTAAGATTCTAACCATTGTACTCCTAGTACAACATCACCACCACCCATTGGAATGGAAAGCATTGGACTATTCAATACATATTCTCCCATGGCTAGCTTGATATTATGCCATTTTCCAGAGAAATTTATAGTTCCTCCATTTGCAACCATCACTTAACATTCTGGTGCTGGGTATAGGAAACAATTCAATTCCTTGGCTACCTTACAATGAATAAAATAATGGGTACTACTCGAATCAATCAACACTATTACCTTTTTCTTCCTGATATGTCCTTCTATCTTGAGTGTTTGAGGAGTGATAATTCCTTCCAATGCATTACATGATATGGTCAGACCCATTTCTTCTTCTTCTAGGGTTGGTTCTTGGTGCATATCCTCTTCTTTTGAAGTTTCTTCATCATTTTCTTCCTCCTCTTCACAATCTATGTAAAATAATTTCTTCTCAGCACACTTTTGACCTTTAGTGTATTTGCTATCATAACTGTAGCAAAGCCCTTTTTCTCTTTTTTCTTCCAATTTTTGTGGTGTCAACCTTGTAGGTTGTGGAAATCTAGGAGTAGCAACACTTCCATCTTTATAGATGTGAGTGGTAGGCTTCCTTGTTGCCATAATTTTACATTCAATTTTTCTTGCCAACCTGAATGCCTTCTCGAATGAAGCAGGTTCCCAAATGCGAACTTCATGTTGGATGTTATCATTTAAAGTCCCTATGAAGACACCAATCTTGTTTTCTTCTGGAATATTCGTTACCCTTATATTCAATTTTTGGAAGTCCTCAATGTGCTCCCACACTGAACCCTTTTGTTTTAGATTTATGAAATGGCTAAAGAAGGTGTTGCTCTTTGTATCCTCATAATGTGCTATCATTTCCTCTGTAAAAATTGACCAAGTGAAATTTTTTTTACAGGAGCAAAGCCATCGATACCATACAAATGTATTTTGTTCTAAATGTAAAGTTGTAATTCGTACCTTTTGTGTGTTTTTCACATTATTGAGATAAAACTCCATCTGTAGTATCCATGTTATAGGATCCTTGCCATCCAACTTCCTCATATCCATTTTTGGAATATGGTGGTTCTTCCCTCCAACATTAGAGTTTATGAAATCACAATTAGCATTTATTTTTTTCTCATCATGAGTTTCCTCTACTATCTTTTGACCATTAGGAAATATTTCTTGTATCAACTTTGTCAAACCTTCCATGTCTGATTTTAGATCATTCTTCATTTTTTCCATTGTTTCATCCATATTAGCTTCCATGTCATCCATTTTAGATTCAATGCCAACTTCCATGCCATCCATCTTAGCTTCCATGCCATTCTTCAAAACATCCATCTTAGATTCCAAGCCTTTCTTCAAACCGTCCATCTTGATTTCCACGCCTTTCTTCAAAACTTCCATCTCATTTTTTGTTGCTCTTTGTGAGAGTGAAATTTGTTGCACTTGCTCTTGTAATTTTGATATGTCATGTTGCCATTCTTCACCTTCATGAGTCATAGTAGAGCCTTCTAAAGGCTTAATGGGTGTTGAATTTTTTTTGGGGGAATTTTAGAACCCGACACTGATATCTATTCTACAATATTCTCTTGGAATCAAATAAACTTGATTCTTTACACAAGACTTATGCATTTCGAAAGAAAATATACACACCTTTTTCTTGCTTTTGATGAGATTGATATTGAAACTGAATTATCTCAGTGATTTCAGATCCTAAATATCTGAAATTTTACCCTGAGGTAGCCCTCTAAATCCTCTTTCAAATGCCACAAGTCTGACCTGATTTGGATTCTTTAAGGAAAATTTATGTCCAATCTCCCACAATGACCTAATTATGGACTGGTTCAGTAGAGCGAAATTGTACAACTTTCCATGTATCATTGTTTCCTCCTTCAGCTCTGAAACTGATAGAAAGAAAACTATAGTCCATGTACTTGTGGCCAATTTTTACAGAGTCCCAATCCAATGCTCAGAGAGAGATTTATGACATTTTTCCCACAATCACCTCTTTGAGATGAAATTCTGGAGCTTGAAATAATCCTAACTTCCATAGATCATATCTCCAAACATATTGCGAACCAAGATCTAAAAGTTTTATAGGAGGTTCATCAGGATTTTGGCTTCGCTCTATGAAAATTTCAACTTCTGAACCCTCATAGAAAAAAATTATAACGAAAATTCCACGATGACCTATTTAGGTTAAATTTAGGAGCCTCCAAAAAGCCTTAACTTCCACAGACCATATCTCTGAAAATATTTTGAACCAAGATCTAAAATTTTCCGATGGTTTGCCTCAAGAATTTTTCTTCGCACTCTAAAAATTTCACCTTCTAGACCTTCGTAGAAACAAATTTATAGTGAAACTTCCATGATGACCCGTTTGGAGCAGTGAAACCCTAGAATCCAAAGCTCTGATACCAAATGTTGTGAAACCAATTCCAGAAATAGAAGAAAAGAGAGATCAACGCTTTAGAAATCAGCCACTTCGAGGGGGAAAGCTCCAATAAATTAAATAAATGAACAATTCTTGGATGATACAAATGACCAAAACCTCCTTCTATATATATAAGTCCATAGGCCCATAGTATAATCCTAGCCAACCTAACAATAAAAATGAAAGGGCATAATAATAACAATATCAGGGTTACAGGGGTACAACAATAAAAATAAGGGGGCTACACTAATAACAATAAGGGACTAAACTAGTAATATAGGGACCTAACAGAAGTTTCACAGAGCTTCAGGGATTGGTGTGAGGATCATTCAGGTCTTCAACTCATGCTTCATTATCTTTATTGGGTTCAGTGACAGTTGTTGCCGAAGGGAGAGTGCAGCAGTTTGGTTTTGAGGCCAACGCAGTGCAGCAACTCATCTTGGTGGCTAGTTTTCCATCTCAGTTCTTCCTTTGGGTTAGATTTATTTGTAACCCCTATATTATCTATAACAAAAAATGATGAGATTCTTCCTATTTTATGTGTTGATAGATTGGAGTTCTTATGTGTTCTATTTTACATGGCAATATTTTATTTATTAATTTAGAAATTTTATGGTAATATGTTGGGTTAGTGTGATTTATTCAAATTTAGTTAAATATCTGATTTGAGGATTGTTAGGTCTCTGTAATTTGCAATATTGGAAAATACAAACTGCAAAGCCTACATATGAACCACTTTGGGATTCTAGGATCTAACCCTCCTGAATCCAGAGAGGTATCTCTCTATAAGTGTGTTTAAAAATGTGATATTTAACGCTTTTAGTGCGATTTTAGGCTAGTTATTAAGAACAAGGGTTTTTTTTGGTTTTGGTTGGGCAAGGATATGATGAAGGTGAAGGAAGTCTATATGAAGGGTGAAGGTGTAAATAAGTGGGAGAATGGTTCAGCTAATAACATAGGCAAGGAGTAGCTTCAATCCATTGTGCTATGGAGTCATAAGAGGATTTAATTGAAATGACATGGTTCAAGAGTGGTCCATGGGGCAAGTCATCTATGTCAAAAGATATTTTTAAGTTGATTTTATGGAATGGAACAGTAAGAAATGGAGTGAGGGAAATCAAACAGATGAAGAAAAAAAGAGCAGCCTGAGATCAAGTAAGTACTTTGAAACTATCCTTCTTTTGGCACACACTTAAGAAAAGACACAAAAGCAATCTAATATTAGGTAAGTACTTTGAAACTATCGTGCTTTTGATGTACTTTTGATAGAAAACATTTAAAACACTTATAATATCTTAAGATCAAGTAAAGACTTTTAACTTAGCCTACTTTCAGCGTATTCAAAAGGAAAACATTCATGATAAACATAAAAAGTAGTCTAAGATCAGGTAAGTACTTTGAAACTAACCTGCTTTTGACATACTCTTAAGGGCAACTTTCAAACGACCTTTGGAGAAATAACTAGAAGACAGGGCAAAACATAAACTTTCCTAGTCCAACTCTGGTTGGCATATAATGAAAACATCATTCAAGAACATTGTTTAAAGTTTAGACAATAAGACATGGGCTCACCAACATTCCTTGACTGCTTGGACTGTATTAAATAATTCTTAAATACACAAATGAGGAAAACATGAAGATAAAGCTTATCAATGAGAGTAGGGTAATTTTAAGAGTAAACCCTAACTCTATATTTGTTGTTCTTTATCAGAGAAAAGTGGACAGAATGGAAACAAAAGAAAATAAAAATTTACAATAAGAAACACATCACCATTGACATAGACCAGGATCCCATAAATTAGCTTGTATTTGATGTTCAAACCAGTTACAATCATCAAGTCCAGTGGGTCTCTACAGCTTCAAACTTCTCATCTCAGTTTATGTATCTTCAATTACAAACAGGGCTACAGCAGCTTCAGAAAACTATTTACATGCAACAGATATCCAGAGACCAACCCCTATACTGTCTTCCACAGTAGTATTTATAGAAGAATGAGGAGGTGGGGTGTAAGAAGGCTTTAAATATTCAATCAATGTAGATTTAGTGCTTCTCAGCCTTTGAGGGGTTCAACAGAGAAGTTTTCTGATATTTTCTCTGTATTAATTGATTTTCATTAAGTATTTAGCCGCTTAGCAGATTTTGTTGACTTTAAAAACTCTTTAAGCGGGCTTGCAATAACTCTGGCTGATTTAAACAAAATATCACTGACTAAGGCAATAACTATGCCTTCTTTGATTTTTTTGAGGCTGCAAGTGGCACTTTAGTAGCTGGGGGATTCAATTATCCCCTTTGATGTGGCAGAGGAGGTTTCTTCGACTGATCTAATTCTATAAACACAATAATTTATCTTTGGATCTGTGTTCAGGCTTGATTAAACCATAATCTTCATCTTTAACATTGATACTCTTTATTCAATTGATTCTAACTATTTATACTGTTTGCAGGTGCACAAAGGGTTTCATGATATCACCAATGCTCATGAGGCATGGGTAAAAACATAATTTGAACCCTGTGGATTCCCTTTCTTTGTGAATAATGGCTTGTGGATCATCATCCCTGGCCTTTTCCGTATTTTTAAAACTATGGGAAAAACCCATATAACTTGCACAAAACGAACAAATATTATGAAAATCCTGCAAAAATAGGTTTATAACTGCTTTGGAGGTTTTGGGTGCGGGGGGAAACAGGAGCTGTTGGATTAGAATAATCAACAGTGGAGATTTCTTGGTGAATTTATTTGGGGAGTAAGTTGGGTGAAAAGTGAATGGGGGTGAGATTAAAACAGGACCGTCTGATCTCAGAGATCGACGGCCAGGATTAAAAGATGAAAAATAAACGTTGGTGAAGGGAGTGGTATAGCGGAAAACCGACAATGTTTTTCGCGTTGCGTTTGGGTGGTAATGCAGTTTTGGCTTTTGGAACGCGATATAGGTCAGCGTTCGACATGTGGATTTCTAAAACCACTTTTATCGCGTAAAATTTGCGCACTATGGGAAGAGCTCGAAAATTACGTGAGATTGATTCTGGGACGTTGGATTGGAGGCTCCAGATCCAACGGTGCGAGTTGAGCGTGATGGGTGAAGAGCTACAGGGTAAAATGGTACGCGGGGTCCAGGGTGACGTCAACAAAATTTGCGCGTAGTGGAATGGTGTCAAAGGCTATCGGGTTAACTCCTGGTCATAGGTTTTCTTTGATGGATGGCTAAGATTAAAAGAAGAAGCATATATGAAGAAATGAAGGGAAATGGAAAGGGTGGAAGAAAGGGGCCAGATGGCCTTTGATCTTTGTAGATCAATGGTTAGGATTCATTGAAAACTGTTTTTGTCAGGAAACAAAAAATATGGAAAAGGTAAGGTTTTAAAATAATTTGGCGGAGAAACAAGGAAAAGGGAGGGCCCACTTTTTATAAAGGGCAGAAGGAAGGATCAATGGGAGCCGTCAGATCATGAGGATCGACGACCAAAATCTGTCGATGGAGGATAAAAAGAAGGGTGAGGTTTGGAAAGCAGAAGTAATATGAGTCGTTGGATCTAAGAAGATCAACGATGGAGATCTCATCGCATCGGAGAAAAGGAAAGAGTCCATAACACCGGGGTTTTCGTTTTTACGATGCACTATTAAGTGTTGGCAGTCGGATTGGGATGAGAGATCAATGATCAGGATTAAATCAGCGGAAGGCATTAGCGGAAGGCGAGGGAGGAGTGCGATTGAATCTGAGCTATTGATTCTTGTTCATTCAACGGTTGAGATCTCATCGGAGCATCGCATTGGCGGAGGTTAAAGAGTAAGGGACTAAGCCTTTGTGACATGCGTTTATGCGAGGGTCATCCGATCTGAAGGACGATTGATAGTCAGGCTTTAATCAGCGGGCGCGATGTCGAAGGTTATGGGTGGAGCATGATTTAATCTGGGCCATTGGTTCTTGTGGTTTCAATGGATGATATTAGATCAGAGGATCAACATCGGAAGAGGAAAAATGAAAAGGATAAAGGGATTTGTGATTTCCAATTTGCGATGGAGTGAGAGCCGTTGATCTGAAAACTAGATTGACGGTCACCATTTAATCATGAAGAAAAAGGTGGAATGGTAGGTTTGGAATGGGGAGCTATATGGGCCGTTAGATCTGGGCATAGTGGATCATATCAACGGCAGAGAATTGATCATGGGATCGAATCGTCGGAAGGCAATTATCCATGTAAAACGAGTAAAATGAATATTTGCGATGTGATAAATATTTTTGATGCGATTAAGCACTTTGCGCTCGGTCACAGCGTGGGTTATATGCAAAAAGGGGCTGGGTCTTAAGGCTGAAAGGGGCTTAAGGCCTTATAGAATAATGAAGGTTTTTAGGCCAAAATGAGGGTTTTTCAGAGGATTTTGACAGTTCCGATAAGGTTAAAAAAGAGGTTTTAGACCTTATCAAAGGGAGTTTATGAAGGGGATAAAGGAAAATGAGGGAAATGGAGACCTTATGAGCAGATTTTATCTTAGTAAACAGTAGGGTTTAGAGGTTCTTTTTATGGAAACAATAGTGAAGGTTTCCTGAAGGATAGGAGACATATGGGACTTCAAGGATGATAGATTTACAAAGGAAATGTTTCTCTTGAAGGCTCAGAAACATATTTAGCCACCTTTTTGCTTTGAAAAATTATTATGGGTGGCTAACAACGGCTCCAACTTGGGATGGAAGCTCCTTGGAGGTGTCAAGAACCTCAGAACAGTATTTCTGGATGTAGATCAGTGGCTTTGTACCTTGACAACCTTTTCCTCTTCTTTGATCAGCTGCTTGAAAGATGATTAGAACATTTGATATCAGTAGAAAAATTCTTCCCCAAACAACTACCTACACAACCTACTTCCTAACATTTTTTTTCTTCAAGGTGCACTTGGACTTGCAAACCTTTCCATCAACCATTTTTTTCTTTTATTGAAAACATAAAACTAATCTAAGTCTAATATTATTCCTCCATGAACTCAGTTTAAACAGTTGAGTTCATAAATTTCTCTACCTAACTACTATCTGTTATGATTAGACTGTCTGATATACTTTTATTCTCTAAATTCTAAAACAGGAAATTTAAAAGCAGTAAAGCCAAGATTAAGAAATTTGACTTGCTGCAGATCTATGGCATAAAAACAAGTTGCACATAGATTTTTATTTGCAGAAAATTAAAGCAAACTATTGAAGGCTTAAGATCTGAAAACTAAAACATCCTTCATTATTTCTTTAGCTCTGATTTTTATTTTTTTTGAGTTGTCTTTCTTTCTTATCTAGTTCAAGTTTTGAGCAAATTGGAACCAATTCTTCATCAATCTCATAGGTTCAGGTTTTGAGCTTGTTTGAACCTTTATTTTCTATCCTAATCTAGCTTACTGATAAGCCAATATTATGTTGTTTGGCTGATCTAATTCACTAACCTATCAGCAGTAAATTGAAAACTAATTAGTCATGATTAGGTTGTATGACTAACTAGAAGTGTGTTTTTATGAGTGGCATTTGAACTTGTACACTTTCAGACTCTATTTCTATTTTTTGGTATGGGGATATACCTTTCTTGTTTTCACTTTGCCCTCTTTTCTTTTCTGTTATTTTTTGTATTTTTCTTTTTCCTTCAAGAAAAAAATCAACAATTAACTAAATGTTCAAAGCTGCGCTTTATTGACATTCCTATCTAACCTAATCTAACTCTTGAAATATTTACATGCTTCATATGATAGAATAGTGCCAATGTAGCCAGTTGAGTAGTGACAAAAAGGAATAGATAAATTGGCTACTAGTCAGAGGTAACCACAATACATATTGGATTTTAAACTTTAAAATCAAGGCTGTCACAGGAGGTGACAACGTTTTATGTCTTTGGCTCCTGCAAAGCATCCATGCTTGAGAATTTGAGCCAATTGGGACCTCCAAACACTCTTCCATAGGATCAACAAAGAAAAGATGAGAATTCTCTTCTTTTTGGCCCGCCATGATTGGTAGATTGTTTGCCTCTAAGATATCAGATTTGAGGATTACATCTTCAGTATGTTCTTTGGAAGCATCATCATCCTTAACCTACACATCAACAAGCAGTGAAATTTCTTCTTTCTCTAAATCTATGCTTGTTTCTAGTGTGAATTCAGGTTCTTTGGAGGACAGATTGATATCAGCAATGGGACAGGATTTATCTTGAAAAGATAATATATCCTCAGTAGGATAGTATTTTATTTGTTTTTCCTCCACAAAGACTTTCCAGTACCTTTTATTGTTTTGGAGAGCTAGTCTGATTTTTTTTTGAATTTCATATTGTTTGCTTTCCCAAGGTTTCAGACATATAATAGCAACAAGGGCTAATCCACTGGAAAAACTGCTTTGGTCTTTAGGAACAAGGGTAAGTTCGAATTATTCAAAATATTTTAACAAATCCATGGCATCATCCTTATAGGCTCTAAGTCTGGGATGTTTAACCATGCATTCTTCATTCACTTGCCTAATTACCAATTCTGCATTTCCATGAACTGTTATCCTATGGGCTCCTAATTTCTTCAATAAGTGGAGCCCTAAAAGAAGTGCCTCATACTCTACTATGATATTTGTGCATTGTAAATTCAATTTATATGAATAGGCCTTAGAATAATTGTTTTTTGTATCATAAAGCCATATTTCTGCACCTGCACTAGTTTTACTACATGACCCATCAAATTTCATACTCCAAAGAGGACTAGTTTCAGTTTTATTCTTAATTTCCCTACTATCCTCTCTGTTTTGAGTGCCATTGGTTTGTTCTATGGAATAGGAAATATGTTTATGATTGTCTTGTTCAAGTGAAGGTTTTGAAGGTAGCTGTTTGTTTATTATTTGATCAATTTCTTCTTCTGTCAAAGGAATATCTCTCTTTCCTCATAGACAGAAGTACAAAAAACCTCCTTCTCTTGTGTTAACTGGGTTTGAGGCTGGATATATTCTTGAGCCTTTTCTAGTGAATCAAGACTTGTTCTTGAATGGAAGCCTTGAGGATTTTCTAGTAATCCCTGATCCACTTCAGTTTAAAAAAATTCCTCATGATTTTTATAATGATCAATTTGAATACAAGGTCCATGAGTTTTTTATTCTACATTATCAGGGTGCCACTCTCCTCTTAAAATCTGAAATGAGTTATAACATAGAGGGAGAGTTTCCATATGTATTGGTTTTTCTTTTATTTTAGGTTCTGTGTTTTCCAAGTGGCTTATTGTTTTGCAAAAGGTTTCAGAGACTGGTTGTTTATTAATAGTCTGATCTATCTCTTTTTCTGTCAAAGGGGAAGATGTTTCTATGTTTCTTTGAACAGGAGTACAACAGTTCTCTATCTCTTGTGAAGACTGATTTTGAGGTTGGATGTCTTCTTGAGCCTCAACTATAAGGGAAGATGAATAATTGTTCATGATTGCAGGAATATCTTGAGGAATTTCTTTTGTTCCTTTATTTATTTCTTCCTCAACTGATTCATATATATTCTTATAATTTTTCAATAGGATATTAAACTCATGAATGGCTATTAAAAGATCTTTAGGATGTTTTTTTTCCAAATCTTTATCATTGTCTATAATGTGTTGGGTGATTTTTTGTGATGGATCATAATGTATTTCACCCCATGATAGTGATGTAGAGTTTCCCTTATAGTTCTCATAAAACACATATTCAAGGTCCTTTAAAGAAAACAAACTACCAGATTTCAACCATTCATACCAATCCCTAGCTTTTCCTTCTAATGTTAACATTAACATTTTCATTAGGCAGCCTTCATGCCATTCAACCTTTAACTTCCACACATGTATGTGAAATTTGATAAGATGTAACAATGGGTTATCAAACTTTTCACCCTGAAAAACAAAAAGGTTATCATCCCAATTCACCAGGGGCATCTTATGTGGAAACCTAGGGATATTATCTCTACTCATTGGGGCATATCTTCGTTGTATCCTTGGAATCATGTTTGTAAATCAGGAAAGTGGTCACTATATCTACTTAACCAATTCAAAGTCTTCTACCAGTGGAGTCATTTGGTCTTCTGAGAGTTGTGGAGTTGCTAGGTGGATGATTTAAATTTTTATATCCACCAAGAGTATGATTGGGTTTTCTCAATGCATTCCCAAAGGAGTCTACAAAGACTAGAGGGGTAATAGGCCTCCTGGAGGCCGGTGGAGTCACCAGGCGGAAATTTTTAGCTCTTTTGGAGGTAAAATTTTTTATGGTCCACCACCATTTATTGATTTGAATTCCAATCTGAAATATTTTTGGGTTTTCTGAGGTTTCCTTCAATCCTATGGGTTATGAGAGTGTCCTAAATCTGTTTCAACACTTAGGTAGGGTGATGAGACAAACCGAGTTTACTCTTATGGCTTTATCTAGCTAATTACTTCAAGGTTTGATAAGGCCTATGAGAATCCTAAGGTTTACTTAGTTTGTCACTGATTCAAATATGTCCTATCAAGATTACCAACATGCTTGGTAATGCTTGAAGAAAGCTACTTATACTACACTGAATGTTGAGTATGTTTTATGGTCCACCACCATTTATTGATTTGAATACCAATCTGAAATATTTTTGGTTTTTCTAAGTTTTCCTTCAGTCCTATGGGTTATGAGAGTGTCCTAAATATGTTTCAACACTTAGCTAGGGTGATGAGACAAATAGTGTTTACTCTTATGGCTTTAGCTAGCTGATTACTTCAAGATTTGATAAGGCCTATGATAATCCTAAGGGTTACTTAGTTTGTCACTGATTCAAATATGTCCTATCAAGATTACCAACATGCTTGGTAGTCCTTGAAGAAAGATAGTTATAATACATTGAATGTTGAGTGTTGTGTTTTAAGGATTTTACGCAAAAGTCCCCGGTATGGTCGCTAGAATATTAGGTCTCTGTAATTTGCAAGATTGGAAAATACAAACTGCAAAGCCTACATATGAACCACTTTTGGATTCTAGGATCTAGCCCTCCTGAATCCAAAGAGGGATATCTATATAAGTGTGTTTAATGATGTGATATTTAAGGCTTTTAGTGTGATATTAGGCTAGTTATTAAGAACAAGGGTTTTTTTTGGTTTTGGTTGGGCAAGGATATGATGAAGGTGAAGGAAGTCTATATGAAGGGTGAAGGTGTAAATAAGTGGGAGAATGGTTTAGCTAATAAGATAGGAAAGGAGTAGCTTCAATCCATTGGGCTATGGAGTCATAAGAGGATTTAATTGAAACGACATGGTTCAAGGGTGTTCGATGGGGAAAGTCATATATGTCAAAATATCTCTTTAAGTTGATTTTATGGAATGGAACAATAAGAAATGGAGTGAGGGAAAACAAACAGATGAAGAAACAAAGAGCAACCTGAGATCAAGTAAGTACTTTGAAACTATCCTGCTTTTGGCATGCACTTAAGAAAAGACACAAAAGTAATCTAAGATCAGGTAAGTACTTTGAAACTATCCTTCTTTTGATGTACTTTCGATAGAAAAAACTTAAAACACTTAGAATAGCTTAAGATCAAGTAAATACTTTTAACTTAGCCTGCTTTCAGCGTATTCAAAAGGAAAACATTCATGATAAACATAAAAAGTAGTATAAGATCAGGTAAGTACTTTGAAACTAACTTTCTTTTGACATACTCTTAAGGGAAACTTTCAAACAACCTTTGGAGAAATAACTAGAAGACAGGGCAAACCATAAACTTTCCTAGTCCAACTCTACTTGGCATGTAATGAAAATATCATTCAAGAACAATGTTTAAAGTTTAGACAATAAGACATGGGCTCACCAACATTCATTGATTGCTTGGACTGTATTAAATCATTCTTAAATACACAAAGGAGGAAAGCATAAAGATAAAGCTTATCAGTGAGAGTAGGGTACTTTCAAGATTAAATCCTAACTCTATATTTGATGTTCTTTATCAGAGAAAAGTGGACAGAATGGAAACAAAAGAAGATAAAAATTTACAATAAGAAACACATCACCATTGACATAGACCAGGATCCCATAAATCATCTTGTATTTGATGTTCAAAACAGTTACAACCATCAAGTCCAGTGGGTCTCTACAACTTCAAACTTCTCATCTCAGTTTATGTATCTTCAATTACAAACAGGGCTACAATAGCTTCAGAAAACTATTTACATGCAACAGATATCCAGAGACCAACCCCTATACTATCTTCCACAGTAGTATTTATAGAAGAATGAGGAGGTGGGGTGTAAGAAGGCTTTAAATATTCAATCAATGTAGAGTTAGTGCTTCTCAACCTTTGAGGGGTTCAACAAAGAAGTTTTCTGATATTTTCTCTGTATTAATTGATTTTCATTAAGTATTTAGCCGCTTAGCAGATTTTGTTGACTTTAAAAACTCTTTAAGCAGGCTTGCAATAACTCTGGCTGCTTTAAACAAAATATCACTGACTAAGGCAATAATTGCGCCTTCTTTGATTTGTTTGAGGCTACAGGTGGCACTTTAGTAGCTGGGGGATTCAATTAGCCCCTTTGATGTGGCAGAGGAGGTTTCTTCAACTGATATGATTCTATAAACACAGTGGTTTATCTTTGGATCTGTTTTCAGGCTTGATTAAACCATAATCTTCATATTTCACACTGATACTCTTTCTTTAATTGATTCTGATTATTTATACTGTTTTCATGTGCACAAAGGGTTTCATGATATCACCAATGCTCATGAGGCACGGGTAAAAACATAATTTGAACCCTGTGGATTCCCTTTCTTCGTGAATAATGGCCTATGGATCGTCATCCCCGACCTTTTCCTTATTTTTAAAACTATGGGAAAAACCCATATAACCTGCATGAAACAAACAAATATTATGAAAATCCTGTGAAAATAGGTTTATAACTGCTTTGGAGGTTTTGGGTTCGGCGGCGAAAAGGAGTCGTTGGATTAGAATAATCAATGGTGGAGATTGCTTGGTGAATTTATTTGGGGAGTAAGTTGGGTGAAAAGTGAATGGGGATGAGATTAAAATAGGACCATGCGATCTCAGAGATCGACAACCAGGATTAAAAGATGAAAAAGTAACGTTAGCGGAGGGAGCGGTATAGCGGAAAACTGACAGCAGTTTTCGCGTTGTGTTTGGGTGGTAATGTGGTTTTGGCTTTTGGAACGAGATATAGGTCAGCGTGTGACACGTGGATTTCTAAAACCACTTTTATCACGTAAAAGTTGCGCACTATGGGAAGGGCTCAAAAATTACGTGAGATTGATTCTGGGCCATTGGATTAGAGGCTCCAGATCCAACGGTGTGGGTTGAGTGCAATGGCTGAAGAGCTGCAGGGTAAAATGGTACGTGGGGTATAGGGAAACGTCAACAAAATTGGTGCACAGTGGAAGGGTGTAAAAGGCTATCGGGTTAAGTCCTTGTCATAGGTTTTCTTTGATGGATGGCTACGATTAAAATAAGAAGCATATATGAAGAAATGAAGGGAAATGGAACGGGCAGAAGAAAGGGGCCAAATGGCCTTTGATCTTTGTAGATTGATGGTCAGGATTAATTTAAAACTATTTCTGTCGGGAAACAAAAAATATGGAAAAGGTAAGGTTTTAAAAGAATTTGGCAGAGAAACGAGGAAAAGGGAGGGCCCAATTTTTATAAAGGGAAGAAGGAAGGATAAATGGGAGTCGTCAGATCATGAGGATCGATGGCCGAAATCTGTCGATGGAGGATAAAAAGAAGGGTGAGGTTTGGAAAGCGGAAGTAATATGAGCCGTTGGATTTAAGAATATCAACGGTGGAGATCTCATCGCATTGGAGAAAATTAAAGAGTCCATAACACCGGGGTTTCTATTTTTGCAATGAGCGATTAAGCACTAGCCGTCGGATCGGGATGAGAGATCAACGGTCAGGATTAAATCGGCAAAAAGCATCAGTGAAAGGAGAGGGAGGAGCGCGATTGAATTTGAGTCATTGGTTCTTGTGGATTCAACGATTAAGATCTCACTAGAGCATCGCATCGAGGTAGGTTAAAGGGTAAAGGACTAAGAGATTACGACACGTGATTATGCGATGACCGTCCGATCTGAAGGATGATTGACGGTCAGGATTTAATCGGCAGGTGCGATGTCAAAGGCTATGGGCAGAGCGTGATTTAATCTGGGCCATTGGTTCTTGTGGTTTCAAAGGCTAAGATTAGATCGGAGGATCAGCATCGGAAGAGGAAAAAGGAAAAGGATAAAGGGATTTGCGATTGTCGATTTGCGATGGAGTGAGAGTCATTGATCTGAAAACTAGATCGACAGTCGAGATTTAATCATGAAGAAAAAGGCGGAATGGTGGGTTTGGAACGGGGAGCTATATGGGCTGTTAGATCTGGGCATAGTGGATCAGATCAACGACGCAGAATTGATCGCGGGATCGCATCGTCGGAAGGCAATTAACCATGTAAAATGAGTAAAATGAATATTTGTGATGCGATTTATACTTACGATGCGATAAAGATTTGCGATGCAATTAAGCGCTTCGCACTCGGTCACAACATGGGTTATATGTGGAAAGGGGCTGGGGCTTAAGGCCAAATGGGGCTGAAGGCCTTATAGAAAAATGAAGGTTTTTAGGCCAAAATGAGGGTTTTTTAGAGGATTTTGAGGGTTCTGATAAGGTTAAAAAAGAGGTTTTAGACCTTATCAAAGGGAATTTATGAAGGGGATAAAGGAAAATGAGGGAAATGGAGACCTTATGAATAGTTTTTCTCTTAGTAAACAACATGGTTTAGAGGTTATTTTTATGGAAACAACAGTGAAGGTTTCCTGAAGGATAGGAGACATATGGGAATTCAAGGATGATAGATTTACAAAGGAAATGTTTCTCTTGAAGGCTCAAACACATATTTAGCCACCTTTTTTCTTTGAAAAATTATTATTGGTGGCTAACAAGGATATTACAATGTACAAAAAGTTTCAGTAGTCTTCTCATTTTTTCCATGATCCAATACCTGATGTTTTGGATAATATTTGTAGTCGAAGTCCTTCTCCATTTTCTAGCTATGATCTTCAAAGCAGAGATGATAAAAATTTGATCAGGAAACCGACTTCATTTTTTTATTCAGGAAGAATATGATTACAAAGCACATCTAATAATTTGCAGTCATATTAGGATAGTAGTGATAAAGAAGAGGTTGTATTAGAGCCTCTTGCACATGATGATCTTCCTCCAAGATTAGAAAATGAAAGGTGTGCTTGTGTTTATACTAAGTTTCAAGACAAGGTAACATTTCATATTTGTGAGGATTCTTTTATTGATTTGTTACAATCAATAGGGGATATTATTTTTCTTGTATTTACGGATCATAAGCACATTTTCACTTGCTATTTGGAGTTGTCTAGTTTTTGTCTTTTCTTCCTGCTTAAGGAAAATGTGAGTGTGATTATAGTAAGTAGCCATTTTTTGGATTGGCTACACTGGAAGGATCATTTCACATGATTGTACATATGTCTTCAACAGGTGGGTGGTTTTCATTAGGATTTGAAGCCCTCAAGTCTCGATGATATGCTGCCATCATTTAGTTTTGTAAGTGTTGTTGCAGTGAGTAGTCAGTTTTTTTTTTTAATCAAGTCAGCTCAGTTTGTTAGTTAGTTTTCAATCATGAGTTCAGTCTTTTTATTTTTGACTCCATGCCCAATGGATAAGGCTACTTGGTCTATAGTGTTCTTGACACCTCCAAGGAGTTTCCATCCCCATTTGGAGCCAATGTTAGTGTTAGTCAGTTCTTCCTATCACGAGTGATCAAATGTTCTCTTACAATTTTTTTTTTAGGGTCTCAAGACAAATTTTTATGGTTTCATTAGGGCTTCAAATAAAATTTTTGTCATTGGCTAGTGTGTCTAGGTCTAATTACTACTTCTTTCAAAAAAAATCATGCTCCGGTCACTGAAATAATTTAGCTGAATGAGTCATCATTGAAATTCCTCCATTATCATCTCAGTCATACCACCATGGTCCTTCATTCAACTCATTTCATCAAGTTTCACCATTAGGTCATTAGGGTCTAATTCATAAAAATATGCCATTTCACCAATAAAATCCTGCATGGAAGGAGTAGTAATATGGAACATTCTCAATAAAGTTGTTTTTAAGTGTAATTTTATTTCAAATATGGATGTAATATGTTTCTAATGTTCCAAAGCTGCAAATTTTTCAATTCAGAGATGAAAACGACATGGTGGTCCACCACACCACTATGAAACGAATTTGATTTCCACAAGCTAAAAAATACCATACAAGCCATTTATTTCACTCCTTCCAATGGTATTGAGAACTCTCTCACTAGGAAACACCATATTAGCATAGCAGGCATTGAAGGACACTCTGAAAAGGTGATTGGCACCCTCTCCAAGCAGCCACACTGTGTTTTCAGCCACCATGCTCCGTTTTTTATCCTTCGCTGTGTTTTCACTCCTACAAGAAAGAAAAACATCTTCAAAATTTTTTAGGGGAAATTTAAGGTTTCATCAGTTTTTGAAAAGTGATTTAAAGTTTCGGCTACCTCTTATCAACATCTATTTCAGTGTTTCATTGGTGAAATGCTCCAACAGTCCCCACCCGGCGTTTTTGGTGGGTGAGCTCCATTTTTTTTAATTGCAAGAAAAAAATACTTAATTCCATACATAATATACCTTTTTTCACACCCAAAGATACTTTCAATTACCCTCACACCCCCTCACCTTCATTTCACAAACCCATACATCTAAAACCTAGCTCCTACGTTGTGTTTTTGGAAATTTTAGGGTTATGACTGTGTATAATTTCCCTAGAAAAATCCATTCATTTATTTTGTAATTTTTCACTTCCCTAACCTTCCAAATACCCTTATATACCTCCCTAAATTTTCCTACCCTCATATCTCCTCCCTAATCCCTTCATATCCTTCCCTCACCAACTTCCCTTGTTTTTCCCACTAGGGTTTTTCCTTGCAAATTTTCAACATGGAGGGAGAAAGGAAATATTACAACAAAGCAGGTAAAATATCAAGGCTTGAGCCACTCATCACTTAGGAGTTAATGTATTCCTCATCGGCCAATAAATATTTTCAAAATGTAGGATGTTTAGGGTTTTTTGAGCAAATTCAACAAGTCAAATATCATGCCAGGTTAACAAGTCAGTTTGCCACTAACCTTAGGAGAGATAAGATCACAATTCTAGGGGTGAGATTAAAAATTTAAATTGAGGCCATAGCTACAACCACATGGATACAAAAAAGTGGGTAAAAGTGGTTCAAGAGCTCAGATTTGGATGTGAAAAATTACAGAGCCTTCATCAAATGTCACTACAAAGATTCCATTAAGAAAGTTTTTCATTCTTTCCAATTGCTTGATAAGTTTTCTCCATTGATGAGGGCCATTATGAAGTATTTTACATGTGAGGGTAGAATTTCAATGTTGTACAAATATCATGTCATATTTCTAGTGCAATTCACAGGGGTAAAACCTCTCAACCTATGCTACTACCCCTACAAGAGCTTGGATAAAATGGCAGATAAAGTGAAACATAGATAGAGAGATCATCAAGCCAGCCTTTTTCACCATGCCCTCATCAAAATCATTGTATTTCACTAGCTTTCACATATGAAAATCACTTGGGAGACTTTTATTCAGTCCAATGTCTTTTTTCTCCTACTAGTGAGCCTACTAGCCAAAGTACACCATCAACAATACCATCAACACCATCCAAGAAAATGGAGATTGGATCATCTAGAAGAATTTTAGTCCAGAGGAAACCTAGGGCTTAGGTGACTCAAACATAGTAGAGAGGAAGGAGGCTTGTGTTTGCTCGAAACGTTACTGAAGGGGCCATGCCTACATCAACAAGAAAAAGATCGCCATCAAAGCATGATGAACCTTTGCAAGATGAGGAGTCATTCCATCTTGGCACTGACATGGGAGACATGGAGATGAATGAAGAGAACAGAACAAAAAATCAGGTCATCATGGAGAAATGTGCTGAGATTAGAGAACTTAAGGAGAGATTTTCTAAGGCCAATTTCTTGATTTCATTCCTAGAGCAGGAGAGTATGCAATTGAAGGTAAATAAACTACTCTTGAATAGGCATAAAGTTAATGTTAACAAGGAATATGTAAAGGGAAAAGTAGTATTTTACATAGATGAGTTAGATAAGCATGAAGAGTAGGTGAGAAGGAAGATTCCAAGGACTAGAGGCCTAAAAAGGGCATTTCAGCAACAAAGGAGGCATCTCCACCAAGGACCCAAATGATAGTGAATGAGCTCGTATTGGTAGAAATTGAGCAGGATAGGGAATATTGGCTTGATAGAGTCAATGGTAATTTGGAAAAAAATCCTAAAATGTTCAAAAAATAACAATAAAATTTAGAGACACATGGACATGACACAAGAAATCAAGTGTCTCAAGCAAAAATAAAGCAATTAAAGGCACAACTCAAATAAACCCTAATGAAGGAAGAAGAGAAGGGTAAGTTGGATTTTATTGTTGATTATTCCCTCATAGAATAGCATACCATCTTAGGTCTTCATGGATCAATTCTGGAGCAATTTTGAGAAAATTATGATAAATTTTGGAAAATTTTGAAGATTTTCGACTTTTGTCAATTTCTACACAGTCCTTAGTCAACAAATTAAACATGCCTCATGTTGCGCTTTTGTTGGGGCCTCCAAATGCTAAATTTTTTTCATTTTGGGGTTTCTAGTGACCTCTACATCAACTTTAGCCCCTTGGACATCCATGTCAGCACTTTATGATAGGTCAAAATGTTAAAAAACCACCTAAAAAACACCTTTCTGCCCTGTTTTTCAAAATTTTGTTGTCTTTTTTTAGTGTGGGAGAATTTATTTTTGGAGGTCTAGGAGCAATATTTTTAAGTGCTTCAGTACTCTATCATGTAGAAGATATAAAA
Organism: Pinus albicaulis; assembly: GCA_034641835.2. Classification (NCBI taxonomy): domain Eukaryota; kingdom Viridiplantae; phylum Streptophyta; class Pinopsida; order Pinales; family Pinaceae; genus Pinus; species Pinus albicaulis. Next base: position 778,319,775 of record CM076579.1, read on the forward strand.
ATACTTCTCCAGCATCTTTCATTTTAGGATTTGGACCTCATGAAGACCTCCAAAAGCCTCTTGGACCTCATGGATTTGCTTTTGGTTGGGCAAGGATATGATGAAGGTGAAGGAAGCATATATGAAGGGTGAAGTTGTAAATAAGTGGGAGAATGGTTCAGCTAATGACCTCATGGATTTGATGATATTTCACTGCATTTTTTCCTGGAAGCTAATTTTCTCTATTTGATCAATCAAACTCAACTCCGCCTAATTTAATTTGCCATTTTTTAATTTGTAATGATGTAATCAGTTGTAATTATGTTGGTTAGAGGAAAAATGACGTGGATACATGCTTGTAAATATCTTTTATGTTCAAATGTATCAGTTTCTCTATCTTGAGGATAGTTTTGTTAACCTCCCTTATCTTTAAGTTTTAGGTGAGGAATCATGTGAACTGCTCCTCCACTCTAGGATTCAATCCCTCAGAGAGGGGAAATGGTTTTTTTTCTATATGTATGCATTTCTTAGTCATTTTGGTGGTTGGACATCAGAGGGTGGAACTATAGTAGCTTTTACTTCATCTTTTTATTTAGGAAATCAAAGGACAAGTTGCAGCTATTATCTATGAATTCATGTGTAATGAGTTTTTGATGTTTTATTTTCTCTGTTATATTTTTATAAATATGATATACATGTCTCCTTTCCATAACTTGGTTTCTTAAATGATCCTCCTAAAATATTGATAAGCAGAATTCTTTCATAAAAGCTTTTTCTTGTTTGGGAATGTCATTTTATGTCATATTCCTTATGTTTCAATGATATCCTCTTTCATTTTCAAACCCTACACTAAATTGAAAAAACCCTAATACCATCACTAAAGCATTTCTATCTTGCTCCTTCATATCTTTGCAACTGTAACCCTTTGAAAATTTGACCTAGGTACCTTTTTTTTCATCCCTAATCCAGCAAAAAAACCATCTATCTTTCAAAACCCTAGAGTTTCCCTAACTAGCCTAAGATCAACTCTTCATCTAGTCACACCCTTTGGCTGTGATTTCATATAGAGAGCACTCTCTCGTTTGGTAGGGATAGCTACCAAACTAAAATATTGGTTTGAGGTTACCTTGATTGATGTCCTTTCTCAGCTTTGGAACATTGTGGAGGCTAACAAAAATGAAATATCATGGCCAATAAACTACATGCATATGCCACACATGCTAAAACTAGCAAGGAAATAATACATGAAACTTTGTACCTACAAGAAAAAGTTGTTGTAGTTATTGATGTTGATGTCCTCTTGAAATTTCCTTCTTCTCCTTTTCCTTATTTCTCTAAATACCAAGTATCCCACACACCTCCAAGATTGATCCAAGAAAACTATATGTGTCCAATACTATGAGAGAGAGAGAATAGAATGAGAGCTCCAAAATGAAACTGACAAAAAACCTAAGTAAAAGTCTTTCCAAATGATCCTCATAATCTTTTTTATCAATGAGACCTTTATTTTCTTTATCTTCCATTATTTTTCCTTCATTTGTCTCCTCACATGCAACCTGTGACCTTTCACCTTCATTTTCTCCTAATTTCCCTTATTTTCATAAATAAAATTCCAATTAATGCCTCATGCCTTTCCAAAGCCTTTGTCATTTCCTTTGCCAATTTCCATAGCCATAATAAACCAAATGAACACCCCTTTAGGATTTATTCCCCACCATTCAGCATGGAATATGTGTCCCGTGACCTTTCTCTTATATTTTTTTACAAGGATTTTTTACCATGGTTGTTACACAAAGGAACTTTAGTCCTATAAAACTATGTGGAAGAACACCACGATATTCTCTCCATATGATCTTGTGTATGGTAAGAGTCTTATTTTTCCTATTGATTTTGATATCAAGACACTCAAGAATTCTCTAGAAGTGAATTTGGACTTGACAACAACATAGAGACATATTTTTGATCCACTAAATGAATTGGGATAAATTCACTTGGATGTCATACAACATATTAATATCATTTAGCAACAACACACCATGTGGCTTGGAAAATTTATCAAGAAGAAAGTGTTTCAAAAAGGTGACTCAACCCTATTATATGACTCTAATTTCAAGGATTCCATGGAAAAATTCTGTACCATTTTCTATCCTTCTCTTACTTGGGTCACACAAGATGACTAGTCCTCCTACATAACCTCTTGCATTATTCACATTCCATTTGCAACCCCACCATACAATTGGTTAGGTCCTTATGAAGTAGACATAGTCTTTGAAAATGGGTCTATAAAGTTGAAAACCATCAATCGATAACAAAACTATTTTCTTGGTAATGGTCATCTTTGGTTGTATCATTAACCACATTTTAAGGATTCATTTTTTCAAATTGTCTCATATTCAAATCTTGAGATTGTTGGGGAAATGGATCATATTCCTGTGCCATCAACCACTTAATTCATTTTTCATTTATATATATATATATAATGGTGAAAACCCCTTTGGGGTTTTGTGAGTTAGGTATCAACCGAAAACCATCTTTCTGGCAACTGATACATCACATATTTTTTCCTACTATATAATTTATCAGTAACAAATTTATATTATCATGTGTTGTTACATTTTTTGTTTTTACATTTTCTTCTGACAATATTTTTTTTATACTAACTTTGAACACCAGGTTGTACTATTGATACTAATATTTGGTTACCAGGTGTTGTTACAATTCCAACTGCTACATTAGACAAAGATGCTAAGACTAAATAAGCATTGTCACTATTGTGACTGCAACTGCATGATTAAATATTTTAAAGGGGGTGCATCAAATATTTTTACCATGAACTATGCCAGTGTATATCTCCCCTTGAGTTATCATTGTCCTCAATGAGCTATTTATTCACCACATTTGGTAAGAACCCAACATGTATACCTCTCTCATTTCTTGCATAATCTTGTTTTGTGTGACATGACACCCTGCCATGATGGCTGAGGATGTCCTCCATCTTAACTGGAGGGAGATTTCACATCGTAATGTAGTGTGAAACACCATGTGCCATACTATGAGTAGTATGACTTGACATAGTATGAAATCAATCTTGGCATATTTATCACCACTCCTAATACCATCATTCACAACCTTTCATCGCCATAAAACCAATTTTATTTTTTGATATACGTCCATATATCTAGGCTCACTTTATAACTATGGAAACATACATACCAATTAAACACCCCTCTGCAACCAACCTTGCCAAAATTTTCAAACTTGACATTCTTCTCTCAACATGTGACTATATGCCACAATTTTTCACACTATAAAAACACTTGTATCAACAAGCCATGGGGGGAGTTGTTGTGTGTCATGAGCAGAAATTAACTGATTCATTGAATGATTACTTGAGATTCTATATAAATTTTTAAAATGCAAGATGGATAGTGTATTTTTATAGGCTAAGGGAATTTAATGAAGACATTTCCCTTGATTTTGCACAAAACTTGACGTGACAGGGCTCAATTGTGAGAGGAGTTCAAGTCCCAATTACAAAGGAGGAAATTGCTAGAGTAACATCCTTTCCTCAAATATGGAGATTTTGGTTTAGTAGGAATACCTTAGTTCCATCGGTGAAAGCTAATTTTATGGAATAAGGGGAACAAATTAAGAACAAAGGAAGAGGTGTAGATAAAACTTCACTCCCACACCCATGGGAAGATTTTATATACTTCATTCATAAATATATCACTTGTGAAGGTTTTTTAGGAGATGTATTTAATTTCCATTTTCAGTTTTTGTCCCATCTCCACCATGAGAAATTGATTAATAATCCATATGTTCTCCCATAATCATAAAATAATATGGCCAATGTCATTCGGCAGGTGAAGCATCCAAATATTTTTGTAATGAGCCATGGTCTAATTAATTTCATTATTATTGATACACTGGAACAACAAGGGATAACTTGCCTAGGATTATTGGTCTTTGTTAGAGGGTTGTCTCAATAGGAATTAGGTATGAATCAAAATAACACAGTGAGGGTGTCGAGATGGAGGAAGAAAGACTAAGTAGAAGGAGTGACATTGTAAAATATTCTACTAACACACCTACTAAGGACTCTTGTGTTGACACCCCTGAGGATGTTTCCCTAATGATACATTTACCAAATATTATTATCATGATGAAGGTTTTCATTTTGAAAAAAACAGTAAACATAACTAGTGAACTATCGAAAAGTTCAGGATTTGGGGCATGTCATATTGTATATGAACAATCCCTATAAATAAGAATCAAGAAAATGTCATTGAAAAGTCCTGTAGTTGACGTGTTTCTAAAAATAAGGGTTAGTGTTGGCAATATGATGCAGAAGTGTTGTCCTTGATGGCAACCCACTTGATGAAGATGATGGCAACCTACTTGATGAAGTTTTCCTTGATGGAAATCTACTCGATGAGTTGCCTATGATAAGCAACCTATGTGCTAAAGATGTAAGAATGATGTATCTTCAGATCAGTTCATATGTGGCAAAGAAAATAATTCCATTAAGTGCCAGAAAAATGATAAATATAATATGTCACAATGTATACGCTACTTTTGTGAAGGAAACCCACGTATATACTCTACTTTTGTGAAGGGAACCTGCATATACATTCAGGGTTAGCATATAAGCAGCTTTTATGAGTCTAAGTTGCGTATACACGAGGAAAGGAACGCTAAAAGTCGCGTATGCCCTTTTGCGCTCTAAAAGTATGATACCAAGGGGCTTTACCATGGTATTGACCCATTGTATTGAGCACTGGATTATCTATTTGATCCCGTCTAGGAATACCATTGGAAATAATGTGGTTTTGGCTCATGGTATTGAAAAAGGGAAAACCTATATAAGGAGAAGAAAATCATTGTGCAAAGGGTGTGCATGAGTCTGGGTTTGAATGAGTACTTCATTATGAAGTATATCTGTATGGAAAGGGTAACAGTTTGATGATCTGAATCTGTGATGCACCTATGAAGAAAATGATGAAGAAGTGAATCTAGATCTGAAATGTATTTGTATCTTCTAGATCCGTTTATGGAATGTTCTGATCTGAGATGAGGGGAACATGTTTCTGAAGTAAAGGGTAATATCTGAGCTATGCATCTATTCTGAAGAAATTGCACTGAAATGTCTGAAGAAGTATACGCTGGTTCGTTTCGGTAAAAGCGCGTGTATACACGGATCTGATGAAGGAAAAGTGCGTATGTCCAGCTAGGGTTTTCTGAAGTATGTGCAGAGGTATACGCGGGTTTATATGCATGAAGGCGCGTATATACGCAGGATCAGTGAAAGGAAAGTGCGTATGATAAACTAGGGTTTGCTGAAGTTGTGAGATGTCTGATCTGTTCTACTGTCTTGCTGATATCTATTTCTGACGTGTACTGCTATCTGTTAATGTTGATCTGGGTAGTTCGAATATTGATTATGCTGCTATAGAGAAAGTTTTTGAATTGATGAATATTCCTTAAGCTTAATTGTGTGGGTTAGATCCAGTGTGAAAATTGATGAAACGCGGCCTGCAGTGGAGCTGAGGGTTGTAGCCTTCAGTCAGGGGGTTGTAGCTCCCTTCCAGGTGAGGCTGGTAAATGAGAGCAGGGGGTCGTAGCTCCCTTCCAGGAGAGACTGGTAAACGAGCGCAGGTGGGTGCTTGCGTGCTGGTATGAGTCTGCACCAGCACATTGTTGTAAGATGTTTTCTCTATAATAAAATATTGAAGGCTGAGACAACGGCAGCGGTGGTTTTCTCCCGACTTGGGTTTCCACCTAAAATCCTGGTGTTCATGTTTGTTGCTTATGTGTGATGATTTATTTTGTTCTTACTGCACATGTTTACTGTTTATTGAACATCTGATGAATAAATGATGGAATTATATAAGTGAAGAATTAATGGCATAATTAGATCTCTATGTATACGTGAGTTTTATGAAGGGTATCCGCGTATATACGGGAGTTTGTGACAAGAAAGTAGCGTATGGGTTTTAGAGCATGAAAAAGTAAAAAGTTTTGAGTATGCCCTAAATACTGATTCACCCCCCCCTCTCAGTATTTTTCCCAACAGTTAGGACTACTATAACACCATCATTTTCTTAATCGTCTAAAATTCAAACTAATATAAAGGAGATTAAGGAACAATCGAATAAGGAGAAAGAGGATGGATTAAAGTAGAAAAAGGTTGATAGCTATTCTTCTGGTAAGTTTGAATTTTTACCCCCTATCTCATCAAGTTGATATCTTAAAGAACGAAAATTATGAATTGTGAAAACAACTTGCAATGTTAAGAGAGAAAAATCATACTAATAAACCTTTAAGGTTAGAAACCTTAGCCAAGGTTGTCTAAATCATGAATGTGTATTCCACCCCCCTCTAAAACTGAAAATACTAAAAAATTGATGTGTAAGGTTTGTGGAGAGATTCTTAATGAGGATGGGTATACACTTGATGAGGTACATAGGCCATAGTCTCTCTCAGTGGGCGTCAAAAGGGAGCTTGAGGAGGAGGAAATGGAATTACAATCTAGTACACAAGAAACTATATAATATGGTTCTATCACATAAGAACCAGTAGTCGAGATAGAGAAACCTATAGAGAACCAATAATTTGGTAAACAAGAACCTATTGATGATGATTTTGTCACACAAGAACCAATAGCTGAGGTAGAGAAGTCTGTGGAGAATCAACTTTCTAGTACATAAGAACCTACCAATGATGCTACTGACACACAAGAACTAGTATCTAAGGAAGTACAACCAGAGGATGAAAAGAAGATAGAAACCTAAGAGAATTCACAAAAAATTATCGAATATTATATTGTGACAATATTTTAGATAATATGACTTCAAATCAAGAAGGATGACCAATTAGACATATTATTTTTATTTCTGTAATTGATCGAATGGAGACAAATATTTATATCATTACAAAAAGAGGCAATCTCACTAAGAGAGCATAAGAAAATAATTCATAATCTTAAGGAGGCTTAAATTGAAGAATTAATCATCCAAAGACTTAGATGGAACAATATGAAGGAGGAAAGGGAGAAAGAAAAGAGACAAGTGTTGGAACTTCAAGAAAAAATCCAGAAACTATAGGACGAAAAATATAACATGTACAATCATGTACTTGAAATATTGAGTTTTAGAAATTCCTCTAATTCTTACCCCTTATTTATTCAAGTGTGAATATTTATTTTTTGATTAAAAACTATTAAATAAAGGATACCATACAAGATAACCACCATTATGTCTTTTCTTGAGGTATTCAAGAAAAGTAAATTTTCAAAACAATGTTTATTGTGTGAGTTATATCTACATGAGTTTGTCTGTTATGGAGAAAATATTTTTAATTTTTCACCTTATGTTGAGGATATATAGCCAAGGGCGTTTATCCCATTTATCCAAAATCAGATAATACAGAAACTATCCCATGAATTTGCAACAAAAACCCGGGAGAATAGAGTGTTGTGGATCAAAGAGGAACTAGAATATGTTGTTGTAATTGTTGAAATTGTGTAACCTTTCTTCAGTCTCTAGAAAAAATGGCTAAAGTAAAGTTCACGGAAAGGTTTTGGACCCTTTTTCCATAATTATCATGTAGTTAATATAGAGTGCACTATATGGTAGCAAGTTAAGATGGGGAGTGTGTTACCTAAATTTTATACACGCTCTTTTAGGAATACATGTGTATGTTAAATGTATAAGACGATGTGGGCCTAACTAGCTTGTTTTGAATTTTAGATTTCCTGTATTTTGGCTTTTGACACTAAATTATCAGCATTATTTTCACATGAAACTTGAAGATTCAGAGACATGGTGGCTGGTTTTGATTTCTTTTGAGGGCTACAAGGATATCACTGAGGATATAACAAAGGCTTACAATTTTACTGAGTTTCATTCATAATGTTATCAACAAATTGAGTCCTGATGTGATGCTTCAATGGTAAACTTGGAGTAACTATTTCAAACCACTTGCAATTGGACATTAGCCTTTCCAGTTAGCGAGGGCTCTCTAAAAAGGACAAAATATATTCAATGAATAAATTGAAAGTAGATGGCTAAATCTGAATTGGATTGAATGTGTTTTTGTGTAGGTGAAAGATGTAAACAAATAAATACCATTGAGCTTATGGAGTCAATATGAAAACTTAGTCACAATTCAACTTATTTCATGGAATATGAGCCAATTGTATTCTTATCAAACCACAAATGAAGGAAAAAACAACAAGCTATATGTATACAGGAAGTTGGAGCATGTCACCTTGAATTCCAAGTGATTATACATAAGAAAACTAATAAAACATGACATTCACAAAATACTAGGTGTATAAAGGAAGTTGGAGCATGTAATCATTAATTCCAAGTGATTATACAACTATAATACTCGAGAGAAAGTAAAATACAAATAGACGAAACATATATAAGAATACAGAGAAGAATCTCAAGGCATAAATAGGCTTCTACAAAAATATCTTACTAATAAAAAATTACAATAGTGATAGTGTCAATTAATCATCTCCCAACCCTTTCTCACTTGATTTATTCTCTATAAATAGACATTTTTTGCTTACATAGTATCTGCCCAGTTGGCTAGTTCATCTAACCATAACTTTGACACCTAATCGTAACTGAAAACTACATTTTTGGAACTTAAAAAGACACTTAATCTCTAAAGACTTACACTTCTAATATGACTCTAGTTTACATTTATTTCATTCACTTATTCAGTAGTGGGACAATTACATGGATAAATATGAGATTCTAGAGTGGTATTCACTATTACTAAGACATTAATTGTAATGTTCCAAAATTTTAGCCTCCAAGCTAAATGGAACATTAGAGTTAGCAGCGGGTCTAGCCGGTGAATAAATGGGAGGAAAAGCCCATAACTCTCCTAAGGAGGAATAAAATACTCCAAATGTGAAAGGGGACACTCTTCCAAGCCTAATAAAACACCTCCATGTGTGAACAGGGATAAAATCAAGCTGCTTTGACTAAGTCAACAATGCAGTTTTAGAGGAGGAGGAATCTAAGGATGAATAACGCAGTTTTGGAGGGAGATGTATCTTTTTATAGAGATGACCTAATTGAGTGGGGCCAAGGGCAAGAAAAATCATGTTTAATATAAGGAAGAGGATGATAGCATTATTCTTCATGTCTTAGTTCATTATTCTTGTCTACCAAGACTTGTTGCTACTTTGCTTCTTAGCATAGGTGCTGTTTAGCAATGGGTGTTCCCGAGCAGTTATACTACCTATTTCCTTTGAGGAGTCTCATTTGAGGAGTTTTAATTCATCATTACACATCAGGCTTTTATTCCAAGCTTCAGCAATCTTCATCAGCGTTTTTTTTTCCAGAGATTGTGCACTGTTGCTGGGTGCAGCAGTGGAAGGGATTGGAATCCTGGTTTCCGAGCTAGTTTCTCATTGGAGAAATATTTACTTCACTTGAGAGACCTGTTTGGAGAGCTCCAGAGCTGATATTAGATCTGTATTATCAGACCACACATTTCCCATACATTCCCATCATTTTTCCAGCTAGGGAATGCGTTATTTTAGAGGCATTGTTCAATGCATGGTTTGGTGGCTCCGTTGCAGTGTTTCCTTGTGATTGAGGGGCTCATCCTTTCATGGGAGGAATCCCTTGAGGGATATACAGAAAATCAGACATATTTCAGCCTTCTACACTCATGTACTTCAGTGTTGCAGTGGTTATTTAGTAAATTATTGAATTTCCCATTTTGTATGCAGAGTGTTTGACAAGAAACCCTTGTCGGTTTCTTTTGTATTTTGTATAAGGAGATTAGATCTATGTTCTTCAGCATTATTTATCAATACATGAGTATATCTATTGTTCTCCTATTATTTTATGTGTAAACCCTCTCTTAGACTGCGCAGTTCCTTGAGCAACAACTCCAGCGTTTTGCAGTCTTGGGGTTTTAGCACTTGTTGGCAATCCTAGGTGTGGGAGATCTGTTCAAGACATATAATTTGCTTTGTTTCAGCTCTAATATTGGATTTAGATTGTATATTGATTATTATATGGGATCCAAGGGTCCATTTCAGTGTTTATTTTCAAATGTTGCTGGAAATGCGTTTTTGATGCATGATCCATGAGTTATTCTTAATTTGGAATATTACAGTGGTATCAGAGCATGATCTCTAGCTCAGCCTATGAGATCCAGCTATCAAAGGAAGGAGAGATGGATAGAATCCATAAAGCTTTAGTATGTGAAGGAATAAAGGAATACAAGCTTACAAATCTTCTTCCAAAATCTATGCAGAGCTTTCAAGTAGAGCTGAAGAGAATGAGATTGAAGATGGGATCTCCAAAGGAGGTTGAATCTAGAGCTGAATATAGATTTTCACCTGGTGAGTGTGAGCATGCAGCTACACTCCATGATGCACAACGCATTCAAGTGCCCAGAGCTATCTTGAGATGGATTGGACGAGGAAAAATTCCTAAGAGGAGAACTCTTAGTGATTTGTTGCAGGAGTATGAATCTCAAACTGAGAGGTTTAGAGATCATACTGATTTCCAAGATTTTTTCAAGATCCAGGTGGAAAAGAGCAAGCATCAGGTTGCAGATAGATTTCATCTATCGACTTTTTCTAGATCACCTACATGTTCAGCTAGAGCTTGGGTGAAGGAGCTAGATTCCTATTGGCAGTTGCACCACATTTCCGAAGATGAAGCCATCATAGTTGCAGCACTGCATTTCAGAGGTAAGGCTCATGCATGGTGGATTATTGAATCTTTCTCTTTAAATAATGAAAACAATTCATCTTATGCAAGATTCATAGAGACTTTTATGGGAAGGTTGGGTGAAAAACTTCCTAAGACACATGAGCAAGGAAAACTTGAGAAAACAAAACCCTTGCATGTAATGGAGGAAAATCCACTTTTGAAAACCATGGGAGAAGATGACATCTTGAATTACAAATTTCTGGAAGCAAGACCTCCAGTTCATATTCTTGAACAAGAGGGCATGTGTATCTCCTTTTTATAGGAGGATCCAACTGTTGAGATGTTTCCCATAAACATTAAGGAAGATGAGGGAAATAGCGTTGCCACATCTAGAGCACATCTAGTGCTTCATGCAGAGGGAGAAGGAGCACATGCTCCAATAGGAGGGATTATTGTATCCTTGCAAGAAGTTACCCAGGATCTCATACATGGAGGTCCAAGCACAATCAATGAGCAACATGATTGTGCAACATTGCAGCTGGAAGGAGGAGGTAGGGAGGAAGAGAAGCATCAGTTGATGAGGAGAACACACCCTTATCTATTTCAGAAAGATAGTGCAAATAGGAGGCAGAATGTATTGCACTATGAGGGCAGGGGCAAGGTTTCCCAACCATCTATGTAGTCTACTCTTGACATTGGTGTCTCACTTCATGGAGGCATTCCACCCGGGAGGCCACCAGATCTACAGTTGTTGAGAGATATTTTGTCTTTGGGTTCACCACTCTTGGATTTTGAAGGGGTGAAGAATTTGGAGGAAGAATTTGGCATGGGGGATGTCAAAGTAGCAAGCATTAGTATGAGGAGAGATTCACATGCTAGATCAACAGTGCTGTCTTTGAGGAGGATCAATCCTTATTGGAGGTCTCAAGTTTTGGTAGAGTACTCCCAGGATCTTGGTGCATGCATGATTCTTGATGACCTGGATGGAGATGACAGGTACATGGTGGATGGTGTGGTCATCTATTTACATGGAAGAGTCTTATTGACTAGAGCTTCTAGTCTCAAGGAGAAATTGTTACATGCAGCACATGAGGAATTCTCTTCTATGCACTTTGATGCATATTCCTAGTTGGAGGAGTTCACTTGGGAGCTCATTCAACATGACATATTTTAGCATATGGAGAGATGCATATCCCGGATGGTGATAGAGAGGATGTCACAACCACCTTCCTACTCATTGGGAGTAAGGGAGAATTTCCAGTTGAGCCATTTCAGCTCAAGACCTCCAGTACATGATGGAGGAGGTATCATTTCATATCTTTTATTGTACTTCTTTTCCTTATTTTAGAAGCAGGATGTAACAAGAAGAATTATCTCTTCTTGCATATTGTATGATGATGTACTTGCAACCACTTGTAGCATTGATTTTGGCTATCTTTTTGATGGTTTGTGGGGGAAGCCACATGTATCTGGGTGTTCACCATTGGAACCAGCTTGTAACTTCATGTTTTCATCTTATGAGATGATTTTGGCAGCAAACAAGTGGCTGGAAAAGAACTTACTATTTCTTATTTTGATGCAGGAAAAGGATGCACTGCAGTGGTTGCATGAGAGGGACCATGATTCACTCTCTGGTTGTCATTTGGAAACTTTTTTTTATTGTATCTTTCTTCCATGTATTGCTGATGTGTTTTTGCTCAAGGGAAGCTTTGTATGGAGAGAGAAGCCAATAGGATGACATGGCACCCATAGGAAAAATTAGTAGGAGACTTGTTGGTATGGGGCATTATACAAGTTTACCATCATGATCTCACTTCATGGCTTGTATGAGGGAGAGATGAGGCAGCAACAAAGGTTGTTGTTGCTCTGGTTGCACTTGGGAGAGTATGGGCAGAAATTTTCCCATAATATTCATGATATTTCCAGAAAGGAGGAAGGCACATTCATGGTGCAAGGAGGCTACCCTTCAGCATTGGAGGATCATGAGAGACTTTCATGTCAGAAGAAGATCTTATCTCATAGCAGCATGATGGTGGATGGCTTTGGCATATGGAATTCCAAAGAGAGGAGTCACGGAGCCTTATTTCTAAGGCCTACATCGCTGTCACATGGGAGTGTGTTCTTATTGATGGAGTGTTCCAAAGAGTATGCGTATCCCTTCTTCTTGTAGATTTTTATGAGGAAATCCTCATGGGGGAACTTATACATGGACCTCGCTTTCAGCCTACTCACTATGCATGGTAAGAAATACATTTCTGTACTTTTTTATTACTCCATTGAGTATTTGTATCTTCTCACCATATATGAGCAGTGCATTGCTCCACAAGAGAGCAAGAGTATTTTTGGGTTTCATGGTCACTTTAGGGCCAATGTTTATGATGATAATAGCCCATCTATACATGAATTTGGGCAAGTGTATTGTTATTTTATCTATGTACAACTGATAGACATTGATGCTTACTTTCCCATGTTGGGAGAAAATACATATACAACTTGTAACTTGTTGCAGGACCACTTGCCACATGACATTCTCAAACAACAGTTCGGAAGATTGCGTAATATCCACTCGGAGAACCTTTGGTACCATCCAAAATTGCACCTAAATTTCAACAATTTTCTGATTTGGAGGCCAAATGGTGATGATGTGCCATTCATCTTGGATGGAATGGTTTGGGTTGACATGTCTCATGACTTCGGAGGGAGAGTCCTTGGAGGTTCAATCTTCTTCTTGCCATTGGAGGGCAATCATGTTGCAGCCCAAGATCAACATGGCCTCTACACTTATCATAAGTGGAGAGGAGGACAACGTGGGATAGGCCCTCTTGCCTATCATGTTCACTTATTCAACCCACCTACTATTACACCGTTGTTTGGTCATCCAATCCATCGTTATTAGATGGACCCAAGTACAACAAGTAAGACCAATTTTACGCCAAGTAAAATCGCATTCACTATGAGAAATAACTTAGTAACCCACCTTTATTAAGTTGTTTATGCTCTAAACAAGAAACCCCATGGGAAAACATTAAATAAATCCATATTTTTTTTATTTTCGTCAAGGAATAATTAGTTAAACAACAGTTTAATTAATATTCCTGGTTATATTTAACCCAAAACAAGGAAATTAATTAGCTAAATCATTATTTATTTGATTATTACACAAACATATCCTTAAAATGATAAATAAATCATTTATTTATTTATTATTACCTAATAGCATCCTTAAAATAATAAATAAATCATTTATTTATTTATTATTTACAAATAAGGGGATTTGACTCAAGTCAAATTCCTTTTCCCTCCAACAAATATAATAAAATATTCCATAAAAGTTGGATCTTGATTTGGTTAATAATATTTTAATTATGCACCAATATCTACACTAACTCAATATTTTGTTATAAATGGAAGGGTTTTCCCATTCATTTGTCACCTCTTGTTGCCTAAAGATCACTCTGGATCTCAACTCTTGGTCTAGCTATTGATCCATTATCATAGCCATATTTTTGCATTTTTGTCTGGGTTTTCTACACCATCAAGAGAGAGGAATTCTAAATCTAAAGTGCTGAGGACTTACAAGAACCCATTCAATTGAGAAGAATAGGGAACACCCTCTTGTGTTTTCCTCCCAGGTGCCATTCATAAAAATTTCATTGGATATATTCTTGTCTTGTCTATTGGATCTATGGAGTAAATCTTATTTTTATACTGTTTAATGTCTTCTAATGCATAGATCTAGATTTTTGCAGCTTTTGTGTTGATCATCTAACTGTAGATATGAAGATATTAATAGTAATTTCTACTATTAGGGTTGTTTTTTATGCGCAACTAAAGTAGTATTTTTTCATACACCTCGAATCAAGATTCATACTAACAACTGGCGACTCCACACGGGTTTACCATAATGACCGCTGTCATTTTTATGATCCTTACATATCTAGCTCCTTCAAACTCTAGGATTTCTCTTCAGCCCCTTGTTTTGCTTATTCTTGATGTTGTTTTTAACCCATAAAACCCTAAAACTATAAAAATTATAACTTTCGCGTGTTTTCGGACCCATTGCACAGGTGACAGACATCAACTGCAGCTGAGATGACAAATTTTTCTGAAACCTACCGACAAGAGTGCCAGAAGTGCAGGTCGCACTTCTCTGCCCAACACCTGTGACCTGGACCTCCAGGGTGCACTTTACAGCCCAAAAAGTGCAACCTTTGCTAAAAATAGGTCGAAAACTGCGACCTCGACTTTCTGCAGGGATTTTTCTAAAATTTTTCTGGGTTTTGCTGAGCCTCTGTTCAGGGTTGTATGACCTCCGTCTCCACCCGTTTTGGACATGTACTTGTTTTTTTTCACTCAACTAAGTGGGAACCTAGCCCCTTAGGGCTTTAGTACCCTCCACTTTTTGTGGAAGAGTGTTTGTTCTTGCAGGTTGTCTGACATTTCAGAGTCTTCAGCCATTTTTTCAAATCTGATACCTCATCTTTAGATCCACTTTAGATTGGGTTGTTATCCATACAAATCTCCTCATCTAGATTTTTTTGGGTTTTCCTTTAGGGTGCACTCCGCTTCCCTCCTGGAGATATACTTTCGCCACCTCTTGTTACAACAATTTTCCTTTGATTTTTTGTTGTTTTTTGCACCACTTTCCAACATATTTTGTCTTTTAGATCTCTATCCCTCTTGACCCTAGATCTATTAGCCTTTTCTAGTGTGTTTAAATTAATTTTTTACTCACCTATAGACTAGTTGTTAAGAGACCTGCCTCCTTGGGTTTAGATTGGTGCATTATCAGATATTTATTTTCTATTTTGCAGGCCTATATACTGAAATTTGCAAGTTTATTTACAGCTATACAACACACTTTTTCTTTATTCTCTAAAAATGTCTGGGTTTCAAAATGAAAATTTACACAATTCACACACACATCCTAAGAAAAAAAGGGCTTGGTTAACACCTCCAAGCAAAGACTATAAAACATTGAAATAAATTGATCCTGGACCTCTTTGCCCTTGTTTTGAATTTTTAATCACTTGATCCTACACCTCGCTACCCTTGTTGGTATCCTTTTCCCTTATGCCATGTTTGTGTCATCACCATTGTGCCACCAAGGCGTTTATCCCAAAGACTTCTTGGCCTTCATCCTCAGTTTCCGGTTGAAAGACTTACTCCTCCACATAGAGTTCGAGTTAGTCCTCTACTAAGTCCGTACATCGACTCTTCTTCTAATCCTTCGGGTTCTCCTTCTCTTTCCACCTTTGGTTCACCCCCTGTCACCTTCACCATGTTTGGTGCAGGACCTAATACTGATGGTAACCCCGGCCCTCCCTCCGGGAATACCACTAGTGGGATCACAACAGACACTACCCCGACTACACCCTTGCTCCCTTTCATGGTAGGCCTAAGCCTCCCCGACTTCGACAAATTGATAAATAAACCTATACACCATGATGTTAGTTGTCCCGATATGCAAACAAAGCTCCCTTCAGACATCCCAAAGTTTGAAGGTCTTGTTGGGCACGATCCCTCAAATCATTTTAGATCTTTCCACATGTGGTGTTCATCCAATTCCATTACCGATGACTCTGTCTGTATTCAGTTGTTCCAATGAATTCTTACTAGTGAAGCTTCTAAGTGCTATGTTGATCAGGCCCCTTCCTCTCATGCCACCTTTGCGACTCTTTCTCGGCCATTTTTGTCTTATTTCTAGCTCCCCCTTCGTTACGACACTGGGACCGAGATCTTGACCTCCTTCCGTTAATCATCTGCGACCCGCCTCTCCGACCATGTTCATGAATGGAAGAGAAGAAGTAGCCTATGTCGAGCCCCTACCTTTGAAGACCATGTCTACATGGACTGGTTTATTAGGACTCTCTTGCCACCTATCGGAAATACGTTGCATCATACTTCCCTCAAACCAAAGAAGCCACTCTCAAAATTGCATTAAAATATGAACTGATCTACGCTCAATTGGGTTATGTTTATACCATCCTACCTGATCTTCCTAGACCTAGTGGTGCCAATGCACTGGGGGCATATCACACCACCGACAGTATTTTTGGAGCTCTCTTTAATCCATATTCTCAACCTCCCATGGGCTATGGTTTCTCTCGGGGAGGGGCCAACTCCTCCAGCACTTTTACCCCTCCCGGTAGCACGTATCCACGATACGGCATGCCTCCTCCTTTTACCCAACCTCCTATTTACCACATTACTACCCAGCCATCTTATTATCCGTATCCACATCCTGGTTCTCCAGCACCTACAGCATTAGAACCTCCTCCTCCCTTGCCTTCTCAACCCCTGCAACAGCAACCACCAGCCCCTCTTGGGCAGGCATACACATAGCAGGGCACGAATAATCCTCCTCCCTCAAAAAGGAAGAGGAAAGGAAATAAAAATCAAGTTGCCTCTGGTAATCTTGGACCTATTCAAGGTAATGATCCTAACACTACCCAACCCAAGTAGGATAGGTCTCTTCGTATGAACTGTTAGCCACCTATAAAATTTTGACATAGAAAACATGTAGTTAAATATGTTTCTAAGTCTTCATGAGAAACATTTCCTTTGTAAATATCTCATTCTTGAAACCTTCATGTGTCTTCTATCCTTTAAATAATCTTCACTTCTGTTTCCACCAATGAACCCTGCTGTTTATGAAAGAAACTGTTTTCAAAAGGCCTCTGAAACTGCCCATTTTCACTTATTTCACTTCATTTTCATAAAGCCTTATTTCCATATTTTAAACCCCCATTCCACCCTAAAGGCCTCCGAAATCCCTCTAAACCTTTAAAAATCCCTTTTATAGGTTTAAAACAACCCCTTTTCCCCTTTACCGAAAGCCAAGAAAACCCCCAAAAATATTCATTTTTGGCCTAAAAACCCGTTTCTTCACTAAGGCTTTAAGCCCCTTTCGACCTCTGCCCTAGCCCCTTTTCCACACATAACCGGAGCCATAACCAGGTGCCAATCGCAAATCGCAATTGGGTATTTCTATTTCTGTGTTCCTTTTCCTCGCCTCCTCTGATGTCGATCCCCCGATTAGATCTGGACCGTCGAATCCACAAGAACCAATGGCCAGGATCCATCGCGCTCCTCTCGTAAGCCCTTATCGCTAATAAAAATTGGAGCATTCTTTACTGTCTTTTCCTTTGTTCTTCCAAATCTTCCGATGCAATGAGCCTTTCTCCTCCCGAGCTCTGCTCCAATCTCCACTGTCGATCTTTTTAGATCCAACAGCTAGTGCTCAATCTAATCGCACCCATCCATCATGTTTCCCTCCGCCCGTGCGATCTCCTATTGAATCTTCATCATTGATCATCCTTCTGATCCAATGGCCTGCCCTCCATCACAAAATTAGAAATCGCAACTTCTCTTTTCCCTTTTCCTTACCTCCTCTGATGCCGATTCTTCAATTTGATCTGGACCATTGAATCCACAAGAACCAACGGTCCAAATCTCATCGCGCTCCGCCCATAATTCTCTGTCATCACCCCACCGATTAAATCTCGATCGTCGAACATCCTTCAGATCGAACGGCTAGAGCTTAATCGCACATCGCAAATCCAAAGTCTTCCCTTTTCATTCCTCCGATGGTCAGATTTGTGATTTGATCATGACCGTTGAATCCACAAGAACCAACGGCCAGGATCTAATCACGCTCTGCCTTTTCCTTGCCCCTTTTCACTGTTCCTCGATCTGCCGATTTCATCTTTTTCGTCCATTCCTACAGATCCAATGGCTCACATCTGCCCGCTCATTCACTTACCCCATTCAACACTCCGCTTTCCCTTTCAATCTCAGTTGTCCGATCCACAGATACAACGGTCCTAACTCAACCCCACCGCTTCGACCCATCGCGCATCAACCACACTGTGAGATCTTCTGCCCATCATCCAATGGCTGAAAATCCATATCGCCTAACTTTGCGCCCGAAAGTTAATGTTCCAAATTTACGCGATACAAGTGGTTTTGAGGATCCATGTGGCGATCGCTAATAGGATCGCATTCCAAAAGTGAAAACCACCTTCCCCCCGTTCAGCCATGCGAAAACCATTCCCAGTTCTGCTTTACCACCTACCCTCCACAACTTTAGCTTTTAATCCTGGCCTTCAATCTCTGAGATCAAATGACCCATATTATATTGTGTTTTCATTCATCCACCTTCCAAATGGCTCCATAAAAAGACCTCCACCATTGATCTCCTTCATGATCAAATGGCCCGCATTTAATATTCCTCCATACTCCCGGTCCCACCACCAAATCCGCCCCCGTTCATCTCATTTCACCTATTTTCCTATGTATTTTCCCTCGCATGATTTTTTTATGTTTTAAAACTAAAAGTCATTTGTTCTACTTAATTCAGTCTAAACCCTAGTTTCATGGTGTTGCGTCATGAAAAATTTCCTCCACCACATACGCTTCCTTCGCAATCGCTCCTTCGCCTCCACTAAAGCCTTCCGAAGCAGTTCTAAGCCCCCACGCAGTATTTCACAACAAGTTTTTCATATTTTGCAGGTTTCAGAGCATGGTGAATCCATACAGTCCCCACGGTCACTGTCATGGTGATATATAGTGCTGAGAGACTATTTCAGAGCTGAAGATTGCCAAAGACACCCGTGAGAAGGTCAGAACAAGCAACAAAGTGTATCAGAAGAAGATTAAAGGGATCAAATTATTGTTTTCAAAGCTTAATCCACAGTTACGAGGATACAAGACACAGATGAAGACCATAAGAATGATCAAGAAGACTTAATGAAGCCTAAAGCACATAAAAAAGTTATATCAGTGCTTTCATATCAGCATGATGTTCTTTTTCTGAAAAAGGAAAAGTTCCCATAACATTCTCCATTCCTCATCAAGCTCGTAATAATTATTATTCTGACAGAAAGTTCCTAAAACTACCAGTGCATTAGTTACAAAGCATGGAAGACCTGAAAGGTAAATCTTCATCCTTTTTTATCTCAGAGTACAATCAGAGTACTACAGCCAGAAAGTACTTCGTGGAACATAACCTTGGAGTTATTTTAAAATTGACGAAGACCCCCAATTCATCTAAAGAGTACTGAAAGTTAATGTAAAGAAATTAAAATAGAATGGGCTTCAAAATATATTTCTCCCTCTGTTTTAATGAGTCATTTAAGTTCTATCTACCAACTATTGTCACTCTTTCATCTATAATAACTCTTGAGAAATACATTGTAAACGTTGGTTGGTTGAATATTGAAAATCACTGATTGTAAGTTGTTTCACTGAGTTAGAGTTCTTTGAGTAGTAGTTGCAAATAGGCTGGGATATGATTTCTGGGTGATATCAAGCTATTGGACAAGGATGTATGTGATTGGTTTTTCTATTCTAATATGAAAAGCATGTTCATTGGATCCTCATCTAAATCAATGGTGATGTGTTCCATCTTTGTTATTGTTTTTCCTCTGTTATACATCATGTTCCATTTCTCTGATAAGAATCAGTAATTTTAGCTTAGGATATACTGCTGCAAGTACCCTAATGCTTCCTTCACTCTCTTATCTTTATGTTTTCTGCTAATTGTGTATCTTAGAACAAATTCAACATAATTTAACCAGTATAGAAGTTGATTTGTCTCATTGATGTATCAATTTAGAGTTTTTTTCTTAGATGTTCTTGTTTGGTTTCAGCTGAAAGAATTAGGAAAATGGGGGATTTAGAGTTACCCTTGTCTCACTAGGTTCCTTTTCCAATAGTCAACCTCTCTAAGATCCTTTTGAGTTGAATGTCAAAATCAGAGAAGGTTAAAAGTCTTTCTCTGATCTAATATTTCACTCTGTGTTTAAACTTGAATGTTTTCCATTGTCTGAAAGTAGTCAGGAGGAATGTTGGATTGTTGTCTTCGGAGTTAGCCTCATTAGGAGTTTGATCATAGAGGTTAAGGCATGTCCTATCCCTAGATTTACTCCGAAGTGGTCACCTTGGAAGGTTTTCCTTGTCATTCTCATTCATTTCCTTATTGTTCCATTCCATACTATCATCTTAAGAGATCCTCTGATATATATGACTAACCCTTTGAAAGCCTTGGATATTTGAATTGAAAGTAAATCCTTTCATGACCCCATTGCCCAATGGACTTGTGTTTTCTTTGAATTATCTCGCCATTGCCAGATCCTTCTTTTCTCATTCCTTTACCTTACATTGAGCCCTTATTTCATTTTTCCCAACCAAAAAAACAAATGATCAACCTTAGTGCCTTATAACTAGACTAACACCTTAAATTGAAATTCAAAGATATTCATTTCTTTTCCTTTATAGAGATATCCCTCTCTAGATCTAGGAGGGCTAGATCCTGAGATCTCAAAGTGGTTTGATGTTGTCTTGTCATTTGGTATTGCCAAATCTACCAAATCACAAGAACCCCAAGATAATGGCAACTCCACTGGGGACTTTGAGTTAAAACACTCCTTGAAACATCTCTAAGAACTCAAAGATGACCAATTAGCCTGGATTTGGTAGTTAATCACTGTGGTGGATAGTAAATCTTCTTGAACATTTTAAATATTCCACCTAGTGACTCCACAGTTTCTAAATGACCAAAAGACTCCACTGGTGATCAGTAGGCCTGCTGATTATCTTTGTTTTCTCAAGACTCCACTGGGAGACTAGTTTCATTACAACATCATCCATATTAGAAGAAACATATGGGATTAAGATTCTTTTTTTAAGGATAGATTTCCTCTTAAAGGTTGTTATAATTTGCATACTAGCTTCAAGAACAATCCATGCTAGAGCTTATCCTGATCTAAATCCCCCTGAAATAGTTGACAATCCAGAGAGCATTCTTAGGAATCCTTTCACATCTAGGGATCCAACTATTGTCAGACCCTTTCATAGAGCTAACTCATCACCTAAAAAACTTTGTATATCTATCAGATACTCCATTTGACTTAGATTTACCAAGTGATTTACCAAGAGCTAAATCATTCAGTGGTATATATCAGATAGACTTTGAGCCTACAAGTTCACCACCATATAGTTGTCAACACATTGATAACAAAGAAACCCCTCCATCCACACCTCATAATATACATTTCATTCATAACTTGGGTCTCTCTCACAGTAAATCTGCTCAATAGTCTATTGCTGGTCCAAGCATTTATGTCATTCACATACCTATTGTCCAAGCCACTCCTTTCCCTCCACAGAACACTGTCGTGGTAGCATGGTATGCTCCCCTAGTGTTGCCACATCCTGTGGCTCCTTTACCTAATGACTATCAGTCTAAAATTCCCCATTTCACTGGAAACGAATATACCACAACTCAACACCATGTAGATAGGATGAAATATTCTTTTGACTATATGGAAATTGAAGATGAAACCATTAAGATGAGGATCTTTTCTCAAAGTTTAGGAGGAGAAGTAAAAAAGTGGTTTAAAGGCTTAGATCCTAATAGAATCAATGACCTTCCCTCCTTACATCAAGATTTCATAAAAAAATGGGAAATCAAAAGCAATCCTGTACAAATATTAGCAAAGTATAAGAATCTCAAAAGAAATCAGGGTGAAAGTGTCCATGATTACTCCACTAGGTTTAGCAATGTCTACAATGCTCTTCCACCCCACATGAAACCTCCCCAAGGAATGGCCTTAGTGAAATATCCTAAGGGCTTTGATGCTGACATGGCCTATCAACTTAGGGAGAGAGACTATACAGCTCTGGAAGATATGTAGAATGGAGCTGTGAGTGTAGAAGAAAACTTGATTGAAAAAAGAGCTAGGATGAGGGCTGAAAATAAGGCAACCTATAGGGAAGAAACCACAGCTTCTACATCTAATCCCAAATATAATGATCTAGCCAAAAACATAAATAGGCTAGAAAGAATGATGGAGAAAATGGTTGTCCAAGTCAACAATCAGAATAGAAACCAAACTCAAAACTAGAACCAAAACTTTATGAGAAAAACTACCCCTAATAGATAGAGGGATTCTGACCAAAATGTCATACCTCCATTCCAAGAAAATTTCCTTGATGAATATGAGGGAATAATAGAAGAATCAAAGGGAACTACTATAAACATGATGGAAGTGGATAACCAAGATCACACCTTTTACACAGAAGATAACCAGACCTCATACACACATTGGGATGAGGAAGGGTTAGAATCTAAAGACTATAGGTTAGGATTCGAGAATGCCATCATGCAGGTTCGAGAACAATATGAGATTATAAGTAAAAAGAGCCTAGCAAATCCCAAACCAAAAACCTCTAAAATCATTATTAAGAAAATACCTAAAAAGACTCCTAAAGGAACTGTTGAAAGCAACAAAACAACAGCTGAGAGTTCTGGAAAAAACAAGGAAAAAGACATCCAACCACTGATAAACCAAGTCAAGAATCTAGCAGCACTAGATTGCAGCTAATGCTCCAGAGAAAACAACTTCAAACAATGTACATAGTGAAAATCAACAAGCTGATTTTACCAATAAAACAGTGACCAACAAGACAGAAATGGGCCTTTCAAAGAATCAATCTCCTTTCAATCTAGAAAGTGATATTTCCAAAATCAAAATTTATGTCCCTCTCACTGAGTTGGCCACCCAAGATGCATATAAAGGTCAAATCTTGAAAGCTTTGAACTTAGGAGAAAACAGTGACACTGTCAACTTAAATGATGATCAACCAACTCTCTTGCTTGGCCCAAAAATTGAAGGGAAATTTCAGGAAGTAGTGCCTCCTTTCTATATCAGTCTAAATTTCCATGAAAAAATCCTACATAATTCTATGCATGATTCAGGGGCTTCACACAATCTCATGCCCAAATTTATCATGGAAAAATTAGGCCTAGAGATAACCAGACCCTATAAGAATTTATATTTTTTTGACTCTAGCAGAGTGAAGTGTTTGGGCCTGATTAAAGATCTCTGTGTGAATTTGACCCAAATCCCAGCAAAGTGCATGGTAATGGATGTATTAGTGGCTGATGTACCTCCTAAATATGGCATGTTGCTATCAATATCATGGGGTGCCAAGCTACAAGGTACAATGCAAATGGACATGACATATGCCACAATCCCTGTTTTCAGCTAGCTTAGAAGATTATATAGGGAAGCACACATAAAATTTATGGTAAGAAGCCCAGAGAAACTAGAAAATTCCCCCCTTTACTCTATCCACACATATCTATAATATTTTATCCTTTACAATGAGGAGTTTATAGATGAGCAAGAGCTAGAGAATGGAAACTTAAACAACATAGTAGAGGCCACAAATCTTAACATAATGGCATCTCTGAACACAGAGGAAAACAAAGGAGAAACATCTGAACAATCTACAGAATTAGAAAATTAGAACCAATATTGCAAAGAGCAAATTACCCATCAACTTGTTAACCTCAAGAAACAAGAAGACATTAAGGGTGAAACTGATGACAAAACTGCTAACAATCCCCTATAGAACATTATTTTTGATGGGTCTTGTACTAAAAGAAATGCAGGAGCTGGGGTATGGTTGCACAATACTAAATGAGAGTCATGCCTTTAAGCTAGATTTCAAAAGCACAAACAATATAGCAGAGTATGAAGCTCTCCTCTTAGGACTTCATCTATTGAAAAAACTAGGAGCTAAGAGGATAGTTGTCCATGGAGACTCAGAACTAGTCATCAAACAAGTAAATGGAGAGTACACTGCTAAAAATCCTAGATTTAGGGCATACAGGAATGATGCCATGGATCTTTTGAAAAAAATTGTAGAATATGAGCTTGTGTTTGTCCCTAGAAGTCAAAACATACTTGAAAATGGATTGGCCTGCGCTGCTAGTTCATATCAGACACCACCTAGTGACAAACAGATCGTTGTTCAAACAAAATATAGACCAGCAGTACTAGATAATGAAAAATATTGGCAGGTCTTTGAGGGTGACAAACAGATAGAGGATTTATTTCTTTGCAGGAATGAGTTTGAATTACTTGTTTCAAAATCTAAGTCTGATGAAAAATGTCTAGAAAAAGAGCCCCCTGATGAAGAAAAACCATCCCCTACTATAGAAATAAACTTGCTGACCAAATAATTTGATAAACAAACAGAAGAATACACGAAAACAGATAAAGAATACATAGAGGTGCTATATTCCAAAGACAAAAGCATACCAAGAGGACTAGCACCCCTAGAGGACCTCTTTGATTTTAATGATGTGGTAAAGAAGCCCACTATAGAACACACTCAATCTGATGTTGAAGAATGCAATATAGGCAGCAAAGATGAGCCTAAAATGATCAAGTTATCTAAAACTCTGCCAGCCCATATCAAGCATAAATACATTGATTTATTTAAAGAGTTTGATGATGTTTTTGCTTGGAGTTATGAAGATCTGAAAGCCTATGACACATAGATCATCCAACATAAGATTCCATTGAAAGAAAACTAAAAACCTTTCAGGTAAAAATTCCGCAAAATTAACCCTGTACAGTTACCCCTGGTAGAAAAGGAAATCAAAAAAATGTATGAGGCCAGAATCATAGTCCCTATCAGGTTTTCAAATTGGGTATCCAACCTTGTGGCTGTAAGAAAAAATACAGGAGAAATTAGGCTGTGCATTGATTTTAGAAACTTAAACAGAGCCTCACTAAAAGACAATTACCCTTTACCCAAAATGGAACACATCCTACAAAGGGTGGTTGGTTCTAAGATGATTTCACTGTTAGATGGATTTTCAGGGTATAACCAAGTCTTAGTACTCCCAGAAGATCAGCTTAAAACATCCTTCACCGGTCCTTAGGGCACTTTCATGTCTGTGAAAATTCCTTCTGGATTAATGAATGTTGGTGCCACCTTTCAAAGAGCTATGGACATTGAATTCTCTAAAGAAATAGGGTACTTCATTGTAATTTATCTTGATGACATTACAGTCTATTCCAAGACTGATGAAGAACACCTTAAACATTTCAGAAAGGTCTTTGAGAAGTGCAGAAGGTTTGGGCTATCTTTAAATCCCAAAAATACAGTGTTTGGCCTCCAAGAAGGTAAACTTCTTGGTCACATTATATCTGAGAAGGGGATTAAAATAGACCCAAAGAGAGTTGAGGAAATATTGCAGATTAGCCACCCAAGGAACATCAAAGAATTGCAGTCCTTTATTGGGAAAATTAATTTATTGAGGAGGTTTATACCCAACTTAGCAGAACTCCTTAGAAACATGACCAATATGCTTAAAAAGGAAGTAGGAGTTAAGTGGAATCTAGAAGCCAAACAATCCTTTGAACTGGTAAAACATGCACTCACCCAAGCACCTGTTCTCATCAGCCCAGATTTCACAAAATATTTCCTTATATTCTCATTTTCATCAGAACATATTGTGTCTATTGTCCTATTGCAGAAAAATCCAGAGGGACAAGAGCAGCCAATTGCATTTTTCAGCAAGGCACTAAGAGATGCACCTCTGAAATACAATATCATGGAAAAATAGGCCTATGCTTTGGTAAAGGCCTTGAAAGATTTCAGAGTGTATAGTTTACATTCTCATATTATTTCTTTTGTGCCTAATATAGTGGTTAAAGACATTTTGTCACAAGATCGAGATGGAAAAAGAGGCAAGTGGATTGTTGTGATACTAGAGTATGATTCGGAGATCAAACCCACTAAGCTCATCAAGGGTCAAGGCTTAGCACAATTAATGGCTGAATATAACTTACAAGCCCTTGACATAAACATGATAGATGCATTGGATGAACATGAAGGATTGCTTGCTCCCACTTTTGAAGAGCAGTTCCAAAACTCACCTTGGTATGCTGATATCTTGTATCTCCTTGCAAATCTCAATGCCCCTTATGATTTATACAAAAAAAAGACAAGGTTTTTAAAGTTGAAAGCTAGAAATTATTGCATTTTAAATGAATGTTTATATTGGAAAAATTCCAATGGTTTATTTCTTAAATGTTTGCCTGAAGTTGATGCAGAGATAATCAAGCATGAATTTCATGAAGGAGAGTGTGGAGGCCATATCTACTGGAAAACCACTGCCAATAAAATCGTTAGAGCTGGCTATTACTGGCCCACCTTATTCCAAGATGTCCACAAGATGATAGTGGCCTGCGACAAGTGCCAAATTTTTTAGGGCAAAAGAAAACTCCTTCCTCTACCTTTACAACCAATCACTGTTGAAGATCCTTTTCAACAGTGGGGCCTAGATTTCAGAGGGGAAATCCATCCTGTTTCATCTGTCCAACATAAATGGATACTCACACCCACTGACTACTTCACCAAATGGATAGAGGCCATCCCTTCTAGGAATGCCACAAACTCTGTTATTATAAAATTCCTTGAAAACCATATCCTATCTAGATTTGGCTGCCCTAGGAAAATTATCACTGATAATGTTGTTGCATTTGGTTCCAAAAAGATGATTTATTTTTGTCACAAGTGTCATATTGCACTTGGTCATTCTACTACTTATTACCCTCAAGGTAATGGGTTGGAAGAATCATCAAATAAAATTTTGGTGACCATCATCAAGAAGCTGCTTGAAGATAATAAAAAATCATGGCACAACAAGTTGGTGCATGCTTTATGGGCAGACAGGTTGACAACAAATAAATCGATAGGAATGTCTCCCTATCAGCTTTTTTATGGAGTAGATGCAGTGTTCCCTACCAGCTTGGGAGTACCAGTGATAAAATTGGTCCAAGAGATACAGTCAGAAGAAGACAACATGGTGAGGAGGATCAATCAAACTATACATCTCCAGCAGACAAGGGAAGAAGTCTACAAGAGAGCTCAAAAAGTGCAAGAGAACATCAAGAAGTTGTTTGATAAGAGAACAAAGTCTTGTGACTTCAAAACTGGAGATAAAGTACTAAAGTGGGACTTTAGAAGAGAGGATAAGGGTAAGCATGGAAAATTTGATAGTTTGTGGCAAGGTCCTTACATTATTTAGTCTGTCGTTGGTCCAAATGCTTTTTTTCTACAAGAATTAGATGGTACAGATTTGTTTGGGGGTCCTGTCAATTACAGGATGCTTAAGCATTTCTTCTGTTGATTTTCAGTTTATATTCTTCACTTCCATTGTAAATACCATTTCTTTGTTGTAAGTTCTGAAAAAAAAATAAAAAAATAAAAAAATAAAAAAATAAATAAATAAATAAATATATATATATATATACATATATATATATATATATATATATATATATATATATATATATAGATACAAAAAAAAAGAGAAAGGAAAGGTTCAAAATTGCTCAAATCCTGAACCCACGAAGCATCAAAAGGAATGGCTCTAATAAAATCAAAATCTTAGCCAAAGGTGTAAAAAAGGCTGGTTCTAACATGCTCAAAACTTGAACA
This sequence comes from Pinus albicaulis, assembly GCA_034641835.2. Lineage (NCBI taxonomy): Eukaryota > Viridiplantae > Streptophyta > Pinopsida > Pinales > Pinaceae > Pinus > Pinus albicaulis. Next base: position 778,347,761 of record CM076579.1, read on the forward strand.
AGCGAAGAAGAGGAAAGGTGGCTCTAACAAGCTAAAAAACTAAGTCACACAAGAAGGAAGGATGCTTTAATTTTCAGAATTTCAAGCCTTCACAATTTTGTTTCAATTTTTGCAAATTTGTAGTTCTTGTCCAACTTGTCTTTATGCCATGGACCCATAGCAAACCAGACAGTCTAATCCTGGTTTGTATGTGTTTAAGTTTATGTTTTAGAATGTAGAGAATGAAAATCTGTCAGACAGTTTAATCCTGGAAGATATTAGTTTAGGTAGAGAAGCTATGAGCTCAACTGTTTAATCTGGTCTCATGGAGAAATAAGGGTAGGATTAGATTAGTTTTTGCTTTCAAATAAAAAATATGTTGTAAAGGGTCTGCAAGTCTAAATGCACCTTGGAGAAAAAATGTTAGGACAGTAGGATGGGTAGGTAAATTGTTTGGGGAAGTATTTCTATTGGTATAATGTCCATCATGTATGCAACAGTTGATCAAAGAAGAAAGGATGTGTCAAGTACCAAGCATCTAGCCTACTTCCAAAGAATTATTTCTGAGATTCTTGACACCTTCAAGAAGATGCCATCCCCATGTGGAGCCACTGTTAGCCACCTATAAAATTTTGACATAGCAAACATGTGGCTAAATATGTTTCTAAGTCTTCATGAGAAACATTTCCTTTGTAAATCTCTCATTCTTGAAACCTTCGTGTGTCTTCTATCCTTTAAATAATCTTCATTGTTGTTTCCACCAATGAACCCTGGTGTTTACAAAAGAAACTATTTTCAAAAGGCCTCTGAAACTGCCCATTTTCACTTATTTCACTTCATTTTCATAAAGCTTTATTTCCATATTTTAAACCCCTATTTCCCCCTAAAGGCCTCTGAAATCATTCTAAACCTTTAAAAATCCTTTTTATAGGTTTAAAACACCCCTTTTCCCCTTTACCGAAAGCCAAGAAAACCCCCAAAAATCTTCATTTTTGACCTAAAAACCCGTTTCTTCACTAAGGCTTTAAGCCTCTTTTGGCCTCGGCCCTAGCCCCTTTTTCGCACATAACCGAAGCCATAACCAGGCACTAATCAAAAATCACAGTTAGGGATTTTTGTTTCTGTGTTCCCTTTTCCTTGCCTCCTCCGATGCCGATCCCGCAATTAGATCTAGACCATTGAATCCACAAGAACCAACTGCCAGGATCCATCGCTCTCCTCTCGTAAACCCTTATCTCTAATCGCAATTGGAGAGTTCTTTACCGTCTTTTCCTTTGTTCTTCCAAATCTTCCAATGCAATAAGCCTTTCTCCTCCCAACCTCCGCTCCAATCTCCACCGTCGATCTTTTCAGATCCAATGGCCAACGCTCAATCTAATCGCGCCCATCCATCATGTTGCCTTCCGCCCGTGCGATCTCCGATTGAATCTCCACCGTTGATCATCCTTCCAATCCAAAGGCCTCGCTTCATCCCAAAATCGGCAGTCACAACTTCTCTTTTCCCTTTTCCTTGCCTCTTCCGATGATGATTCCCTCATTCGATCTGGACTGTTGAATCCACAAGAACCAACGGTCCAGATCTTGTCGCACTCTGCCCATAATTCTCTGTCATCACCCCGCCGATTAAATCCTGACCACCGATCATCCTTCAGATTGGACGGCTAGCGCTTAATCGCACATTACAAATCCAAAGTCTTCCCTTTTCATTCCTCTGATGGTTTGATTCTGTGATTTTATCTTGACCGTTGAATCCACAAGAAGAAACGGCTAGGATCTAATCGTGCTCCGCATTTTCCTTGCCCCTTCTCACTTTTCCGCGATTAGCCGATTGGATCTCCACCGTTCATTCCTACAGATCCAATGGCTCACATCTGTCTGCTCATTCACTTACCCCGTTCAACACTCCGCTTTCCCTTTCAATCTTAGCCATCCGATCCGTAGATCCAACGGTCCTAACTCAACCTCGTAGCTTCAACCCATCGCGCATCACCTACACCATCAGATCTTTTTCCCATCATCCAATGGATGAAAAAGCATATCGCGTAACTTTGCGCCCGAAAGTTAATGTTCCAAATTTACACGATAAAATTGGTTTTGAGGATCCCCGTAGAGATCACTAATAGGATCGGATTCCAAAAGTGAAAACCACCTTCCCCCTGGAAAATTTTAGGGGCTAATATTCGCAAGTGGGCTAATTTTCCATGGTTTTTCCAAAAAAAAGATTCGCCAATTTCCATTTTTTTATAAAAATGATTCGCCCAAATTTCACAATATAAAATTATTTTACCTTAAATATCGCCAAAATTATATAGAAAATATATATAATATCATTATAAATTTGAATAATTTTACAAATACATCAATAAACATTTTATAGTTTGCATATTAGGGACTAGTGAGATTCGCCATTTTTTTAAACTTCAAGATAATTTTCGATCCTTAAAATTATCCCTGCCCCCCATTCATCCGCACGAAAACCATTCCCGGTTCCGCTTTACCGCCTACCCTCCGCAACTTTAGATTTTAATCCTAGTCGTCGATCTCTGAGATCGAACGGTCCATATTAGATCACGTTTTCATTAATCCACCTTCCAAATGGCTCCATCAAAAGACCTCCATCGTTGGTCTCTTTCATGATCGAACAACCCACATTTAATCTTCCTCCGTACTCCCGGTCCCACCACCAAATACACCCCCATTCATCTCATTTCAACTTTTTTCCTATGTATTTTCCCTCGCATGATTTTTGCATTTTAACACTAAAAGTCATTTGTTCTGCTTAATTCAGTCTAAACCCTGGTTTCATGGGGTTGCGTCATGAAACATTTCCTCCACCTCATACGTTTCCTCTGTGATTGCTCCTCCACCTTCCCTAAAGCCTCCTAAAGCAGTTCTAAGCCCCCACGCAGGATTTCATAACAATTTTTTTGTTTTTTGCAGGTTTCAAGGCATGGTAAATCCATACAGTCCCCACGGTCACTGTCATGGTGATATATAGTGCTGAGAGACTATTTCAGAGCTGAATATTGCCAAAGACACCCTTGAGAAGGTCAGAACAAGCAGCAAAGTGTATCATAAGAAGATTAAAGGGATCAACTAATTTTTTTCAAAGATTAATCCACAGTTACGAGGATACAAGACACAGATGAAGACCATAATAACGATCAAGAAGACTTAATGAAGCCTAAAGCACATAAACAATTTATATCAGTGCTTTCATATCAGCATAATGTTCTTTTTCCGAAAAAGGACAAGTTCCAGTAGCATTCTCTATTCCTCATCAAGCCCGTAACAGTTATTATTCTGACGGAAAGTTCCTAAAACTGCTAGTGCATTAGTTACAAAGCATGGAAGACCTGAAAGATAAATCTTCATCCTTTCTTATCTCAGAGTACAATCAGAGTACTACATCCAAAAATTACTTTGTGGAACATACCCTTGGAGTTATTTTAAAATTGATGAAGAACCCCAATTCATCTAAAGAGTACTGAAAGTTATTTAAAGACATTAAAATAGAATTGGCTTCGAAAGACATTTCTCCCTCTATTTTAATGAGTCATTTAAGTTCTATCTACCAACTAATGTCACTCTTTCATCTATAAGAAATCCTAAAAAATACATTGTAAACGTTGGTTGGTTGAATATTGAAAATCATTGATTGTAAGTTGTTTCACTGAGTTAGAGTTCTATGAGCAGTAGTTGTAAATAGGTTGGGAGATGATTTCTGGGTGATATCAAGCTATTGGACAAGGATGTATGTGACTGGTTTTTCTATTCTAATATGACAAGCATGTTCATTGGATCCTGATCTAAATCAATGGTGATGTGTTCTATCTTTGTTATTGTTTTTCCTCTGTTATACATCATGTTTCATTTCTCTGATAAGAATCAGTAATTTTAGCTTAGGATATACTGCTGCAAGTACCCTAATGCTTGCTGCACTCTCTTATATTTATGTTTTCTTCTAATTGTGTATCTTAGAAAAAGTTCAACATAATTTAACCAGTATAGGAGTTTTTTTTTCCATGCTTGCTGATGTATGAATTTAGATTTTGTTTCTTAGATGTTCTTGTCTAGTTTCAGCTAAGAGAATTAGGAAACTGGGGGATTTAGAGTTAGCCCTGTCTCACTAGGTTCCTTTTCCAACAATCAACCTCTCTAAGATCCCTTTGAGTTGAATGTCAAAAGAAGATAAAGTTAAAAGTATTTCTCTGATCTTAGATTTCACTCTGTGTTTAAACTTGAATGTTTTCCATTGTCTGAAAGTAGTCAGGAGGACTGTTGGATTGTTGTCTTCAGAGTTAGCCTCATTAGGAGTTTGATCATAGAGGTTAAGGCATGTCCTGTCCCTAGATTTACTCTGAAGTGGTCACCTTGGAAGTTTTTCCTTGTAATTCTCATTCATTTCCTTATTGTTCCATCCCATGCTATCATCTTAAGAGATCCTCTAATATAGATGACTAGCCCTTTTAAAGCCCTGGATATTTGAATTGCAAGTAAATCCTTTCATGACCCCATTTCCCAATGGACTTGTGTTTTCTTTGAATTATCTCCCCATTGCCAAATCCTTATTTTCTCATTTCTTTACCTTACATTGAACCGTTCTTTCATGTTTTCCAACCAAACAAACAAATCATAAACCTTAGTGCCTCATAACTAGCCTAACACCTTAAATTGAACTTCAAATATATTCATTTCTTTTCCTTTATAGAGAGATCCATCTCTGGATCCAGGAGGGCTAGATCCTGACGTCCCAAAGTGGTTTGATGTTGTATTTTCATTTGGTATTGCCAAATCTGCCAAATCACAAGAACCCCACCACGGACAAGCTCTCTTCTTGCTCTGGTGCTTATGGTCATTATACGCATGATTGTCCTCTTCTACCACAAATGCGACAGCTATGGGAGTCTCAAGCAACATTGAGAGGACAAAAAGCCATCCCTTCCGTTCCTCCCAATCCTACACCTAGTCAGCCGTTTGTGCTTACTGATCCTTTCCCTCAACAGGGATTTGTGGCTACCCAACCACTTGAAGGATAGGTGGCCACTCAATCTCTTCCATCTGGTTCCCTCGATTACTATATTTTCATGATTTTCTCTGATCAGCCTTCTGAACCTTCTTCTCCTAGCCCTTCACCTTCATTTGGTACTCATGACCCCCTTTAGCCTCTGGAACGGTTCCTCCTGGCCTCAACCATCTTGGCGCCATCTCAGATATCATTCCTAGCTCCCCCACTAGGAGTTTACACAGTACCTGTTATGGCCACCCTCTCTCTTCCTAACTTGACCCTTGGGATTCCCATCTGGTACCTCGATCCTCCAGCCGCTACCCTGCCTGGTCAACCTAAACCTTATCTCGCTTTGACCCTGGTTCAACTGGTCCCTATGACTTCTCCTGCTGCAACAGTGCCTCATTCACCTCAACAGGAACCACCTCCCATTGCGACTACTTTGGGTAAGAAGGGAAAAGCTCGCAAGGGGGCATCAAAGGATAAGGCTACCCCAAAAAACCCTGCCCCCTCTGTGCCTCCAAAGCATACCATATAGTGTGCTTTATGTGACGTTGTCGGCCACTCCACCCATACTTGCCTAGAATTTCATCACCTCAAGTTTGTGGTCAATGAGTCGTTTCCGGAATCTGATATCCCAGAGGTATATGTCAATGTACCCAATTCAATCCCGAAACTCAAACCATTGCGCACAAATCACCCTTGTGCTTTATGTGATTTCCATGGACATTACACTCACTTATGTCCTCGCCTCAAAGAGTATCATTCCTCTTTATAAGCCTTATGCCAATTCGAGGCCGAGCGCCATGAGTCACCCACTCCCTTATTTTTGCATCTTGCTTCGACAACACCCAAGGACACAGATGCTCCCATTAACTTTTCCCCTTATGATGTTGAGATAACAGGGCCTTGGTCAAAATTCCACGATGAGACTTCCCCTGATGTTTCTCCTGACCTTCCTTCAGCCCCCTCCCTAGTCTCAACATCGGTGGATCCTCTTTCTACTCACACTCCCACTACCCCTTGTGACGATGCACATACAAACCTCTCCTCTCATAATGAGGAGTAAGGTTGTTTCACTGAGTTAGGTGGTCTTTATTCCATCAGTCACCCCATCTTATATTATGATGATGACATTATGGAAGCAACGACCACTCCTGAGTTTATCTATCCCCCTTACATCGAACTCATGTATTTGAACCAAATGCACCATGTGGCCATTACATTGACACCCAATGTTTGGTAAGGGGGGCACCCATATTGGAGAGACTGGGAGAAGCAGTTCTTCACCACTCTCCTAGTGAATCTATTCGTCACGACTCTAGTCCCATTATTCTTCCACATTTAGAAGAACTTATAGAGTCCCATATCACTTCAAGATCACTCTAGGAATGATACCCCTCATCATTCCTTCATTTTTCATCAACAACCCAGCCCCATAGACATTGTGGTTGACCAACCTATAGGTTTTCTGGGAGAACATCAGTTCATTATCCCAAATAATATCTTTGGGATATTAGAACCATGTATGCCAACCTAGAAACTTAATGTCCATTTGATTCATATAGGCAATACCAAAATATATTGGTAATCGTCTATTTCCATTCTCAAACTACGTAACCATACCGAAAACAAATGGTTCACCACATCATTAAAATGTGTTTAGATTTCCCTTTGTATAAATACATTTTGGCATGTCCACAACATGCTTGGGGGCACTTATTCCCCTCAACCATAAAAATCCTAGAGCACAGCCAAAAATAACACTGAAAACCCCTTTTTCTGACAGGTCACACTATTCAGGTCATTTTCTGGGATAGGTCGTAGTTTTCTGCCTAGAACCTGCTACCCAGGTCGCAGAACAGATCCCAAAAAGTGTGACCTGGCCTGTTCATGAGTTATGGGTACCTAAACTGAACTTTCAATCCACTTAAATGAAAGAGTAGGATTCGGCCTCTTACCTACAACTGATAGATCTCAAATTCCAACGGTCGGTTTATTCGCTACAACTACCGCAAGCTTTAAGGCCTCCTCTCCCCACAATATTCACCATAGCTCCAACAACAAATAAGTGAATCTGGAAGGAAAATTCCTTATTAGAAGAAAACCCTTGATTTTTCTTTTGCTTACTGCGACCAAACTATAGCTCAGTCTGACGAACCATATATACCATTGGAAATATCTCACCAAGCCCTTAAATGGGTATCTATTATTTATTTTTTTGATACTTCACTAGGACACATTTTTTCCAAAAAGTGCCACTTCACCCCTCCTCAAAATCAAATTTCTTCACTTGCAACACTCGTATTGGGGGCACCATGTTGCCTCCATACTTTTCCACGCTTGTGTCGAATTTCGTCGTGAGTTACTATCTTGTACTCATGCTTTTATGGTCCCCATTGGAACCTTCACATATGTGGCAGCACCATCGAGTCACCCTTGTTTAGAGCATCAACATGGAGTCATCATTGAACTCATGGAGTCTATCCCAAGTCCCTTTGCATACCGCTATATTCCTCCATCATTCCTTACTTGGTCCCTCCCTCGTGTCGCACATTATGGCCTTCAGTCCCACTGTCCCCTATCCCTCATGATATCGTGTCAGTTGCTACCAGGTCATTCATGTCATTTATGCTCTAACAAGGGAAGTCGTTCGTTCGATACTCAGTGCCCCCCCATTTCATCATCATCATTGATGTCAGTCTGTCAGTCACTCTACTATTTTCTCTCGTGCCTTAGTTGAGGATCCCTTATTGCCTCACCTATTGTTAGTATGAATTCTTCGTCGAAGCGTACGAAAAAGAACCACTTTAGCTACGCATAACTAATAGCCCTAACAACAATAATGGCTGCAAAACATCTTCAGATCTGCAATTAGTAGTTAAAGTGCTGCAACAAACAGATCTATAAATGGAAAGACATTAAGCAGTAAAGTAAAGAGTTTGCTCCATGCATCCAACAGACAAGACAAGAACACGATTTTTGAATGAATTTTTATATTACAGGGCACCCGGGAGGAAACAAGAAGGTGTATCCAGATCTCCTCAATGGGATGGGTTCTTTGTAGTCCTCAGCACTTCAGATCTAAGCTTTCTCTCTCTTGTAGATGTAGAAAACCCAATGTAGAAGGTAGAGCTCAATGGGAGCAACAATGGCAGAAAATGAGACCGAGTGTATAGATCCAGAGTGATCTAGTATGTAACAAAAGGTGAAGAATGATGGGGAAAACCCTCCTATTTATAACAAAATATTGGGTCCTTCTAGATCTTGGTGCATGATTAAAATAATGTTAATCACATCTAGATCCACCTCTATGGAATATTTTATTATTATTTGTTGGAGGGAAAGGGTGTTTGACTTGGGTCAAATCCCTCGATTAGTGAAAAATAAATAAATAAATGATTTATTTATCTTTTTAAGGAAGTGGTTGGGATATAATCAAATAAATAATGATTTATTTGATTAATGGTGGTTGATTTGGTCATATTTAACAAGGAATATTATTTAAATAATTATTCCTAGAAAATAATAAGATAACTATGGGTTTATAATTTCTTTGTTTTTGGGTTAAACATGACTGGGAATAATAATTAAATTATGGTTTAAACAAGGGACCGAACCATAGAATACAACTGGCATAATCAAGAGCCAGATAAAAATACAATGAATAGTCTCACATACATGCTGTGCCTGGGGTAACAGCCAGGACTAATACAATATCATCTGAGTACATGAGATAAATACAACCCCAAATGCCCCCTGTAAATGGGGAAGGGCTCACAAAATCTGACTGGTACATGCAAATCATAGAGGTGCTGCAAGTGGCTAAGGCCAACATCATCAAAATCTGGAGCGGCATCAAAGGCTGCAATGAAGAGGTCATCCGGGCATGTGGGGGGCTACCTGCAGGGCCACCCCCTCATGAGGGCCGAGACATCTCACACACGCCCGGGAATCATCACGAGCTGCTGCTGGGTCACTGGACTGTCCAGTATACGAATCTCGGTCATGCTGAAAGGAGCTGGAGAAGCAATCAAGTCAAAGGGAGGTAAGAAATCCCCCTGCCTGATCCGAGGCACCGAACAAAAATGGAAGCTGGAACCATGGTACACCGCCCTCTAGACCTTGCTTCTGGAATAAATGTGCTGAGGTCGACAGAAGGAGGTCCGCCTTAGGTGAGGTAATGAGAGATCCTCAACTAAGGCACGAGAGAAGAGCAATAGAGCGACGGACAGACTAACACTAATGATGATGGTGAAAATGGGAAGGATGGAGTGGCGAATGGACGACTTCCCTTGTTAGAGCATAAAGGGCATGAATGACATGGCAGCGACTGACACAATATCGAAAGGGACAGGGGACAGTGGGGCTGAAGGTCATGAGATGCGACACAAGAGAGAAACCAAGCAAAAAAGAATGGAGGGCTATAGTATGGTGTAAAAGGATGCAGGATAGACTCCATGAATGCAATGATGACTCAACTCGGATGCTCTAAGCAAGGGCGACTAGATAGTGCTGCCACACAATAAAGGCCCCAATGGGGGGTCATAGAAGCATGAGTACAAGGTGGGTACTCATGACGAAAATCAACACGAACATGGACAAGTAAGGGGGCGACATGGTGCCCCAAGTACAAGTGTCGTAAGTGAGGAAATTCGATTTTAAGGAGCGGTGAAGTGATCCTTCGTGGAAAAATGTGTCCGGGTGAAGTATCAAATCACCAAAAACTAAGGAAAACCCATTTGAGAGCTCGGTGAGATCTATCCAGCAGTGCTGACGGTTTGTCGAACGGGGCTACGGTGTGGTCGCAGCAGTCGAAAGAAGAAACAGGGGTTCTCTTTTAATGAGGCGGTTTTCCCTCCAAAATCATTCATTTGCTATTGTTGCTGTGGTGAATGTGGAGAGGAGAGAAGGCCCCAAATCTTGCGGCGAACGTAGCGGACAAACCGACCGTTGGATTCGAGATCTGTCAGTTGGAGGCGAGAGGCCTAACCTTGCTCTTGCATTTTGATGGATTACATTTGCAGTTGAGGGCCCAAAACCCCCAGAAACAGCCCCTCCTTCATCTCTATGGCCGGGTCGCACTTTTTTGGGGCAAAAAGTACGACCCAGGACGCAAGTATTAGGGCAACAAGTGCGACCTGGTCCAGAAAATGGCAGAAAACTGCGACCTGGGAGATAAGGGGGGTTTGGTGCTGTTTTATGGCTGGGAGTTGGATTGTGGTGTGTGGTGATGGTGTTCCCGATCTGTACCCTGACAAAAAGAATGTGGTTGTGCAGGTATGGCAGAGTTGCGGGTCAACTGGAGGGAGAGGGATCTGGGAACACTTCGGACAGAGATCCAGGCGGATCAGGGCGTTCGTCGTGTATTGGCCAGATATAGGGGCATATGGTGCCCTCTCGAATGTGTGTAGGGGAAAGTGGTGCCCCCTAGAATGTATGGGGGGGCATATGGTGCCCCCAGTTTTTTGGATTTTGTTTGTAACATGCTATGGGCATGTCGGATGGATATATATGGGGGGGCGTATGGTGCCCCCAGTTTGTGGAACATGCTATGGGTACGTCGTAAGTATATGTATGGGGGGGCGTATGGTGCCCCCAGTTTTTTGGAACATGCTATGGGCATGTCGTATGTATCAGAGTAGATGGACTCATCAATATATGGTTTGCGACACATATTATGGATATGCATCGTCTTTTGATGGTTGATTTAATGTTATTGTCTTGTATGACTTGTGTGTGACAAATGCCAATCTAGAACATGGTTTGCAATACTATCTACGTAGTGATTTTGGTCTCTGGGTACATGGTTGAAAGTGATGGTTTCAAACGCACGTATTAAGACTTTCACTCGTAAATAGCGTCTGAACAGCACAGGGTTATGCACACGATAAACACCATTTGGTTGCATTACAAGAAGCAGGGAATCCAAACAAACGTGCAGATGGCGGATGCGATGCAACAAGGCATCGGCTAATAGGCCACGCACTGCATCATATTCGGCCTGATTGTTGGTGGCAGAACCAATGCATACCCCGTTAGACAGAACGAGGTCATGCAAGGGGTGAAGATGGCCCACCCTGCCGAGGCAAGATTCCTGGAGTAGCGACTTGCACCGTCGGCGTAACCGATAAAGGGTGTGGACGGGGGGTCCTGCAAAATGGTGTGACAAGAAAATAAATGAGGGGATGAAAGGAAATGACGGCGGCGTGAGGGTACAGAAGTCATCGAGCAGTAATGGCAGGGGGAAAAGGCAGGATGATCAAGGCTCACACAAGGTGATGTATGAGAGCTATCAGAAACATGGCGAGGACTCGGGCTGCGGAGGTCAACGGAGACACAAGTGGAGTGATCTCGGGTATCAACGGACACAATGGGGAAGGCTGCAGACGGGCTAGGCTCCGGGTGTCATGCAGAGGAGGATAGGTAAAGAATGGTGACCGTAGACTCCGTCATCTGAACATCAGGGGGGGGGGATGTGGATCGGAGCGGGGGGATCCTCAGGCTGGCCTGAAGCATACTGCGCGAGAATGGGAGAGGCGGATTGATTTTGTTCAACCTCATACTCGCGGACCACCTCAAGGGAGGCGCGGTAATGTGTCAGGTGAGGACAATAATGGGAGTAGTGGCCATGGATACCGCACAAAGCACAAGGCTTGTTGGTGCGGAGAGTCTTGGCGTTCTTGGGGACGGTCGAAGAAGGAGTGGGAGTTTCAGGGACCGTAGTGTCGGGGAACGCGAAGTTTACCATGGGTCGGATACGAGGTAACTCGGGACAAGCATGGGTGGCATGACCAATGACATCACATAAGGCACAAGGCTTTGGGGGTGGAGAAGGAGCCGGGTTGGTCGTGGTGGCTTGGTCTTTGGTTGCCCCCTTGCGGGCTTTGCCTTTCTTCCCGGGAGCCGACCCAACAGGAGAAGGGTCCTGTGGAGGTGTTGGGGGCACAGTGGCTATGGAGGAAGCGAGGGGGACCGGTTGAACCGGTGTCAAAGCCATGTAAGGTTTGGGGTGACCAGGGGGGGTGGCGGCTGGGGGGTCAAGGTACCAAACCGGAATACCCAAGGCCAAGTTAGGGAGAGAAAGGGTGGCCATGACGGGGACGGAATATACTCCGGGAGGGGGAGCCAAGAAGGGGATCTGTCCAGCAGGGTAATGACCAGGAGGTACGGCGCCAAGATGGTTAAGGCCAGGGGGGACCGAGCCTGGAGGATAAAGGGGTTCGGGGGCACCAGCTGTAGGGGGAGGGCCAGAAAGAGGAGGTCCGGCTGGCTGAGATGGATGGCTAGGAGCGGGTTGCGGAGGGCGGGGAGGAGGGTGCGGGCTAGCCGAGGCAGGCCGTTTATGGGCAGCCTGAGACGATTGCATCATGCAAACATTCGACAAGCTAGGATCAGTAACAGGAGGGGGAGGAAGGTGAGGAAAAGTTCCAAGCAGGGTGGAATCTTTATAGACGCCGGGGGAGACACTGGTCAAAGAATCGACGGTTTGCTTGTTGGCTACAGAAGAGATGGTCGTCTCGGAGGTGGATGGAGACGGCGGCTCATGATACGATAGTTGGTCAATGGTGACTATCTTTCCATTATGTGGAAAAGACATCTTGCGGAAGACCGCAGATGGGACAGCAGACATGGCATAGGTGTAGCTTCGCCCCAATAGAATGTTGTAGTCTAGAGGGGCGTCAATGACTTCGACATCAACGCAAACAATCTTACCGGCGAGGGTGATGGGACAGTTACGAAACAGGCCAATAGGCTGGGAGGCATGACCATCCCACGCTCGAAGGGTGATCGTGGAAGGGGCCAACTCAGGGGATCCGAGTTGCTTCAAACCGAAGCGGACATCACACAGGTGGACGCCCCCTCATCAATTATACACCGGGATACAGTGGCGTTTCGGATTTTGACTGGGATTTGGAAAGCAACAGAAGGAGGAAGAGGAGGGTGGTCCGATTGAGAGGCGTCGAAAACAATCATTTGGTCATCAGCAGGATCAACAGCGCCCACGGCAGATAGTAGAGCCTTCCGTTGAGAAGGGCACGACTGGAGGAGTTCCAGTGTGGAAATGGCAGCAGGGGATTGTGCCAAATCATCTACTATACTGTACGATTGGGCGGCTCGACCAGAAGCAGCATTTCGGCGTAATGGACCCTTTGGAATCTTTGGGTGAACCTCAACTTTGGGTTGAGGGATGTGTAAGGGGCCACTAGGTGTCGAAAGAGGCTCTGTAGAACCTGAAGATGGAGGCTCGGGAGCAGACTGAGCAGGAGGCTTGGGGTACTGGCGAGACCGAGTTTGAAGGTGAAGGTCGACGGAAGGGGAAGGATCGGAGCGCATCATAAGGATCTGGTAATCAGAGGAACCAGAAATGGACGAGGGTGTGGCTGCATGGCTGTCGGGGGGTTGGGTAGCCACGAATCCCTGTTGAGGGAAAGGATCAGTGAACACAGCTGGCGGGGTAGTGGCAACATTAGGAGGAACGTGAGGGGAGGCGTGTCGTCCGCGCAATGTGGCTTGAGACTCCCACATCTGTCGCATCTGGGGTAAGAGAGGACAATCGTGAGTGTAGTGACCGTAATCACTGCAACACGAACAGGGCTTGTTTGTGCGAAGCGGCCTGTCCGGCCTGGGCGGGATGCCCTGAGGCTGGTTGCCAGTGTTAGGGTCCATACCAGAATTGGGTCCTCGGTTACCGGGGGCAGATGGGTTCTGGTTGCCTCTCCGCCTTCTTTGAGAAGAAGGGGGAATAAACGCACCCTGCTGTGCAAATACTTGCCCTGGAGGGGGTTGTAAGGGCTGTTGCATGTGGTGAGGAGGCAAGGGAGGCGGAAGCGCATATGCTGGAGGAGTTGGCGCACCAGGCTGCGGATAAAAGTAAGGGTTGGGTTGGGCAGCATTGAGGTAAGCAGGAGGTTGGGCAAAAGGAGGAGGCATGCCGTATCCGGGATACATGTTGCCGGGAGGGGGCAGAGTGCTAGAGGTGCTAGCCCCTCCCTGAGGGAGGCCATGGCTCATAGGAGGGTGAGCAGAGGGGTGGGAAAGAGATCCAACAATACCGTCGGCGGAATGAGATGCCCCCGGGGCGTTAGCGCCACCGGCCCTGGGGATGTCAGGAAGAACGGTATAAACATAACCAGATTGAGCGTAGATCAGGTCATATTTTAAAGCTATTTGGAGGGCGGCTTCTTCAGATTGAGGAAAGTGAGAGGCGACATCTTTGCCGATGGGAGATGGGAGGGTGCGACGGAACCAGTCCATGTAAACCCGATCTTCAAAGGGAGGGGCTCGACATAAGCTCCGTCTTCGTCGCCATTCCTGAACATGGGCAGAAAGGCGGGTGGAAGAGGATTGCTTAAATGAAGTCAAGAGCTCCGTACCAGTGTCGTATCGGAGAGGGAGCTGGAAGTACGACAAGAAGGCTTGGGCAAGAGTCTCGAACGTGGTATGGGAGGAAGTGGCCTGTTCGACATACCATTTAGAAGCTTCGTCGGTAAGTGTGCGTTGGAACAAACGAAGACGGATGGAGTCATCGGTAATGGAGTTGGAGGAACACCACATGTGGAAAGACCGGACGTGATTGGTTGGGACTTCGCCATTAAGGCCCTCAAACTTAGGGATATCAGAGGGTAGCTTGGTGGGCATAGCGGGCCAGGTAGTATTATGGTGAATGGGGTCATTAATCAACCGATGGAAATCGGGGAGGCTGAGGCCTGCAATGTACGGCAGCACAGGGGTGGCCGGAGTAGTGGTTGTGACGGTTCCGCTAGAAGTAGGGCCGGCATTGGGGCCGGGAGAACCGCTAGCGTTAGGCCCCGGTCCAGACATGGTGAAGGTAAAAGGGGGAGAACCGGAAGGAGAAGGGGGACCCGATGAATCAGGAGAGGAGTCGGAGTGCGGACTCGAAGGTGGACTGGCTCGACGACGGCGGTGCGGAGCAGGTCGATCAACCGGAAACTGAGGATGAAGGCCAAGAAGTCTCCGGGAAAGGCGCCTTGGGGGCGTAATGATGACAGGAAGAAGGAAACCGACAAGGGCAGAAAGGGACAGAATCAAGAAGGTCAAGGGCAGATAAGGTGCAGTGACAATTGATTTTAGAGTCTTTGCCAGGCGGTGTAAACCAGGCGCTTCTTCACTTAGGGTCAGTGTGTGGTGTGCGTTAATCTTAATTTTTAAACCCTTTCCGTTGTTGAGAGCAAAAAAGTGTGCAACGTAGCTGAAAATAAACCTACAGAGAACAGAATAAAAATGCTGAAATAACAGAAAAATAACAGCTACATATGCATCTATCAAACCCAAGAAAGTGGGTCTCTCAAAACTATGCTAAAAAGAAAGGGAAAAACTATGGAAACACACACAAACGAAGCTCAACAGATCTAGGGTCAAAGGGGACAGAGATCCGGAGGATAAAGCTGCAGATAAGGGGTGCAGATCACAGCCAAGAGACAGAGGCAAGGTGGCTGGAAAAAGGGAAATCAGCAAAAAGCCGGGGGGGGCAAGGCAGAGGCCTTTAGGGGAGGTCCAAACAAAACGACAAGAGGTGACTTGAAAGGAAAAGAGGCTGATTTCAATGGATCTGGAAGTGAGGTCACAGATCTGGAAAAAGAGGGGGCTGAAGCTCTGAAACCGACGGCTGAAACAGCTGAAACTCTTCCACGAAAAGTGGAGGGTACTAAAGCCCTAAGGGGCTGGGTTCCCACTTAGATGAGTAAAAACAGATCAGATCTTGGTCAAGGCGGGCTGAGACAGAGGCTGGAAAACTCGCAGGTCGTTAACCCGTGGAAATTAAGGTAAGAATTTAAAAAGGTGGCGCCTGTGCCTGACCGATCTCGAGTTGAGGTCGCAGAACAAAGCAAAGGCTTCTGTGTCGCAGTGTTTTGGGGATTTAGGTGCGATTTCTCGTTCTATCAAGCCGCGCATTTTTCAAAATTGCCGTCTCGTGCTATCAAATGCGACCGGCGCAATAGCTGTAAACACACGGAAGTTAGAAATGTTAGGTTTTTAGGGTTTTATGTGAGAAAAATGACATGAAAAGAGAAAAACTAAGCAGCTAAAAAAGAAGCCCTAGGGCCTGAAGTAGCTGGATATGCAGGAATATGAAAAACGACAGCGGTCGTAATTTAAAACCCGTGTGGAGTCGCCATTTGTTAGTATGAATTCTTCGTCGATGTGTACGAAAAAGAACCACTTTAGCTACGCATAACTAATAGCCCTAACAACAATAATGGCTGCAAAACATCTTCAGATCTGCAATTAGTAGTTAAAGTGCTGCAACAAACAGATCGATAAATGGAAAGACATTAAGCAGTAAAGTAAAGAGTTTGCTCCATGCATCCAACAGACAAGACAAGAACACGATTTTTGAATGAATTTTTATATTACAGGGCACCTGGGAGGAAAACAAGAAGGTGTATCCAGATCTCCTCAATGGGATGGGTTCTTTGTAGTCCTCAACACTTCAGATCTAAGCTTTCTCTCTCTTGTAGATGTAGAAAACCCAATGTAGAAGGTAGAGCTCAATGGGAGCAAAATGGCAGAAATGAGACCAAGTGTATAGATCCAGAGTGATCTAATATGCAACAAAAGGTGAATAATGATGGGGAAAACCCTCCTATTTATAACAAAATATCGGGTCCTTCTAGATCTTGGTGCATGATTAAAATAATGTTAATCACATCTAGATCCACCTCTATGGAATATTTTATTATTATTTGTTGGAGGGAAAGGGTGTTTGACTTGGGTCAAATCCCTTGATTAGTGAAAAATAAATAAACAAATGATTTATTTATCTTTTTAAGGAAGTGGTTGGGATATAATCAAATAAATAATGATTTATTTGATTAATGGTGGTTGATTTGGTCATATTTAACAAGGAATATTATTAAATAATTATTCCTAGAAAATAATAAGATAACTATGGGTTTATCTCATTAATTTCTTTGTTTTTGGGTTAAACATGACCGGGAATAATAATTAAATTATGGTTTAATTAATTATTCCTTTTGGGGTTTCCTAATTAATCATAGTGAAA